>OV884003.1:41530647-41639094 GCA_930367185.1 Myathropa florea
AAATCTTGTTATGGTCAAAACCACGCCAGACTTACCGTTTTTGAGAAAAAAATATGTGTATCGCACAATAACATACATATTTTTACATATTTTCAGCTAAAAGTATGGCATAATTTGGTTTATTTCCATTTTCTCGGAAACTACTAGGCCTAGAATTAAGATTTTTGGTTTAAAATGTTCGTAATGAATGCCTCTACAAATCTTCTTATGGTCAAAACCACGCCAGACTTACCGTTTTGAGAAAAAATATGTGCATCGCACAATAACATACATATTTTTACATATTTTCAGCTAAAAGTATGGCATAATTTGGTTTATTTTCATTTTCTCGGAAACTACTAGGCCTAGAATTAAGATTTTTGGTTTAAAATGTTCGTAATGAATGCCTCTACAAATCTTGTTATGGTCAAAACCACGCCAGACTTACCGTTTTTGAGAAAAAATATGTGTATCGCACAATAACATACATATTTTTACATATTTTCAGCTAAAAGTATGGCATAATTTGGTTTATTTCCATTTTCTCGGAAACTACTAGGCCTAGAATTAAGATTTTTGGTTTAAAATGTTCGTAATGAATGCCTCTACAATCTTGTTATGGTCAAAACCACGCCAGACTTACCGTTTTTGAGAAAAAATATGTGCATCGCATTTGGCATTTGGTTTATTTCCATTTTCTCGGAAACTACTAGGCCTAGAATTAAGATTTTTGGTTTAAAATGTTCGTAATGAATGCCTCTACAAATCTTGTTATGGTCAAAACCACGCCAGACTTACCGTTTTTGAGAAAAAATATGTGCATCGCACAATAACATACATATTTTTAGCTAAAAGTATGGCATAATTTGGTTTATTTCCATTTTCTCGGAAACTACTAGGCCTAGAATTAAGATTTTTGGTTTAAAATGTTCGTAATGAATGCCTCTACAAATCTTGTTATGGTCAAAACCACGCCAGACTTACCGTTTTTGAGAAAAAATATGTGCATCGCACAATAACATACATATTTTTAGCTAAAAGTATGGCATAATTTGGTTTATTTCCATTTTCTCGGAAACTACTAGGCCTAGAATTAAGATTTTTGGTTTAAAATGTTCGTAATGAATGCCTCTACAAATCTTGTTATGGTCAAAACCACGCCAGACCTACCGTTTTTGAGAAAAAATATGTGTATCGCACAATAACATACATATTTTTACATATTTTCAGCTAAAAGTATGGCATAATTTGGTTTATTTCCATTTTCTCGGAAACTACTAGGCCTAGAATTAAGATTTTTGGTTTAAAATGTTCGTAATGAATGCCTCTACAAATCTTGTTATGGTCAAAACCACGCCAGACTTACCCTTTTTGAGAAAAAATATGTGCATCGCACAATAACATACATATTTTTAGCTAAAAGTATGGCATAATTTGGTTTATTTTCATTTTCTCGGAAACTACTAGGCCTAGAATTAAGATTTTTGGTTTAAAATGTTCGTAATGAATGCCTCTACAAATCTTGTTATGGTCAAAACCACGCCAGACTTACCGTTTTTGAGAAAAAATATGTGCATCGCACAATAACATACATATTTTTAGCTAAAAGTATGGCATAATTTGGTTTATTTCCATTTTCTCGGAAACTACTAGGCCTAGAATTAAGATTTTTGGTTTAAAATGTTCGTAATGAATGCCTCTACAAATCTTGTTAAGGTCAAAACCACGCCAGACTTACCGTTTTTGAGAAAAAATATGTGTATCGCACAATAACATACATATTTTTACATATTTTCAGCTAAAAGTATGGCATAATTTGGTTTATTTCCATTTTCTCGGAAACTACTAGGCCTAGAATTAAGATTTTTGGTTTAAAATGTTCGTAATGAATGCCTCTACAAATCTTGTTATGGTCAAAACCACGCCAGACTTACCGTTTTTGAGAAAAAATATGTGTATCGCACAATAACATACATATTTTTACATATTTTCAGCTAAAAGTATGGCATAATTTGGTTTATTTCCATTTTCTCGGAAACTACTAGGCCTAGAATTAAGATTTTTGGTTTAAAATGTTCGTAATGAATGCCTCTACAAATCTTGTTATGGTCAAAACCACGCCAGACTTACCGTTTTTGAGAAAAAATATGTGTATCGCACAATAACATACATATTTTTACATATTTTCAGCTAAAAGTATGGCATAATTTGGTTTATTTCCATTTTCTCGGAAACTACTAGGCCTAGAATTAAGATTTTTGGTTTAAAATGTTCGTAATGAATGCCTCTACAAATCTTGTTATGGTCAAAACCACGCCAGACTTACCGTTTTTGAGAAAAAATATGTGCATCGCACAATAACATACATATTTTTAGCTAAAAGTATGGCATAATTTGGTTTATTTTCATTTTCTCGGAAACTACTAGGCCTAGAATTAAGATTTTTGGTTTAAAATGTTCGTAATGAATGCCTCTACAAATCTTGTTATGGTCAAAACCACGCCAGACTTACCGTTTTTGAGAAAAAATATGTGCATCGCACAATAACATACATATTTTTACATATTTTCAGCTAAAAGTATGGCATAATTTGGTTTATTTCCATTTTCTCGGAAACTACTAGGCCTAGAATTAAGATTTTTGGTTTAAAATGTTCGTAATGAATGCCTCTACAAATCTTGTTATGGTCAAAACCACGCCAGACTTACCGTTTTTGAGAAAAAATATGTGCATCGCACAATAACATACATATTTTTAGCTAAAAGTATGGCATAATTTGGTTTATTTCCATTTTCTCGGAAACTACTAGGCCTAGAATTAAGATTTTTGGTTTAAAATGTTCGTAATGAATGCCTCTACAAATCTTGTTATGGTCAAAACCACGCCAGACTTACCGTTTTTGAGAAAAAATATGTGTATCGCACAATAACATACATATTTTTACATATTTTCAGCTAAAAGTATGGCATAATTTGGTTTATTTCCATTTTCTCGGAAACTACTAGGCCTAGAATTAAGATTTTTGGTTTAAAATGTTCGTAATGAATGCCTCTACAAATCTTGTTATGGTCAAAACCACGCCAGACTTACCGTTTTTGAGAAAAAATATGTGTATCGCACAATAACATACATATTTTTACATATTTTCAGCTAAAAGTATGGCATAATTTGGTTTATTTCCATTTTCTCGGAAACTACTAGGCCTAGAATTAAGATTTTTGGTTTAAAATGTTCGTAATGAATGCCTCTACAAATCTTGTTATGGTCAAAACCACGCCAGACTTACCGTTTTTGAGAAAAAATATGTGTATCGCACAATAACATACATATTTTTACATATTTTCAGCTAAAAGTATGGCATAATTTGGTTTATTTCCATTTTCTCGGAAACTACTAGGCCTAGAATTAAGATTTTTGGTTTAAAATGTTCGTAATGAATGCCTCTACAAATCTTGTTATGGTCAAAACCACGCCAGACTTACCGTTTTTGAGAAAAAATATGTGCATCGCACAATAACATACATATTTTTAGCTAAAAGTATGGCATAATTTGGTTTATTTTCATTTTCTCGGAAACTACTAGGCCTAGAATTAAGATTTTTGGTTTAAAATGTTCGTAATGAATGCCTCTACAAATCTTGTTATGGTCAAAACCACGCCAGACTTACCGTTTTTTGAGAAAAAATATGTGCATCGCACAATAACATACATATTTTTAGCTAAAAGTATGGCATAATTTGGTTTATTTCCATTTTCTCGGAAACTACTAGGCCTAGAATTAAGATTTTTGGTTTAAAATGTTCGTAATGAATGCCTCTACAAATCTTGTTATGGTCAAAACCACGCCAGACTTACCGTTTTTGAGAAAAAATATGTGCATCGCACAATAACATACATATTTTTAGCTAAAAGTATGGCATAATTTGGTTTATTTCCATTTTCTCGGAAACTACTAGGCCTAGAATTAAGATTTTTGGTTTAAAATGTTCGTAATGAATGCCTCTACAAATCTTGTTATGGTCAAAACCACGCCAGACTTACCGTTTTTGAGAAAAAATATGTGTATCGCACAATAACATACATATTTTTACATATTTTCAGCTAAAAGTATGGCATAATTTGGTTTATTTCCATTTTCTCGGAAACTACTAGGCCTAGAATTAAGATTTTTGGTTTAAAATGTTCGTAATGAATGCCTCTATAAATCTTGTTATGGTCAAAACCACGCCAGACTTACCGTTTTTGAGAAAAAATATGTGTATCGCACAATAACATACATATTTTTACATATTTTCAGCTAAAAGTATGGCATAATTTGGTTTATTTCCATTTTCTCGGAAACTACTAGGCCTAGAATTAAGATTTTTGGTTTAAAATGTTCGTAATGAATGCCTCTACAAATCTTGTTATGGTCAAAACCACGCCAGACTTACCGTTTTTGAGAAAAAATATGTGTATCGCACAATAACATACATATTTTTACATATTTTCAGCTAAAAGTATGGCATAATTTGGTTTATTTCCATTTTCTCGGAAACTACTAGGCCTAGAATTAAGATTTTTGGTTTAAAATGTTCGTAATGAATGCCTCTACAAATCTTGTTATGGTCAAAACCACGCCAGACTTACCGTTTTTGAGAAAAAATATGTGCATCGCACAATAACATACATATTTTTAGCTAAAAGTATGGCATAATTTGGTTTATTTTCATTTTCTCGGAAACTACTAGGCCTAGAATTAAGATTTTTGGTTTAAAATGTTCGTAATGAATGCCTCTACAAATCTTGTTATGGTCAAAACCACGCCAGACTTACCGTTTTTGAGAAAAAATATGTGCATCGCACAATAACATACATATTTTTAGCTAAAAGTATGGCATAATTTGGTTTATTTCCATTTTCTCGGAAACTACTAGGCCTAGAATTAAGATTTTTGGTTTAAAATGTTCGTAATGAATGCCTCTACAAATCTTGTTATGGTCAAAACCACGCCAGACTTACCCTTTTTGAGAAAAAATATGTGCATCGCACAATAACATACATATTTTTAGCTAAAAGTATGGCATAATTTGGTTTATTTTCATTTTCTCGGAAACTACTAGGCCTAGAATTAAGATTTTTGGTTTAAAATGTTCGTAATGAATGCCTCTACAAATCTTGTTATGGTCAAAACCACGCCAGACTTACCGTTTTTGAGAAAAAATATGTGCATCGCACAATAACATACATATTTTTAGCTAAAAGTATGGCATAATTTGGTTTATTTCCATTTTCTCCGAAACTACTAGGCCTAGAATTAAGATTTTTGGTTTAAAATGTTCGTAATGAATGCCTCTACAAATCTTGTTATGGTCAAAACCACGCCAGACTTACCGTTTTTGAGAAAAAATATGTGTATCGCACAATAACATACATATTTTTACATATTTTCAGCTAAAAGTATGGCATAATTTGGTTTATTTCCATTTTCTCGGAAACTACTAGGCCTAGAATTAAGATTTTTGGTTTAAAATGTTCGTAATGAATGCCTCTACAAATCTTGTTATGGTCAAAACCACGCCAGACTTACCGTTTTTGAGAAAAAATATGTGTATCGCACAATAACATACATATTTTTACATATTTTCAGCTAAAAGTATGGCATAATTTGGTTTATTTCCATTTTCTCGGAAACTACTAGGCCTAGAATTAAGATTTTTGGTTTAAAATGTTCGTAATGAATGCCTCTACAAATCTTGTTATGGTCAAAACCACGCCAGACTTACCGTTTTTGAGAAAAAATATGTGCATCGCACAATAACATACATATTTTTAGCTAAAAGTATGGCATAATTTGGTTTATTTTCATTTTCTCGGAAACTACTAGGCCTAGAATTAAGATTTTTGGTTTAAAATGTTCGTAATGAATGCCTCTACAAATCTTGTTATGGTCAAAACCACGCCAGACTTACCGTTTTTGAGAAAAAATATGTGCATCGCACAATAACATACATATTTTTACATATTTTCAGCTAAAAGTATGGCATAATTTGGTTTATTTCCATTTTTCTCGGAAACTACTAGGCCTAGAATTAAGATTTTTGGTTTAAAATGTTCGTAATGAATGCCTCTACAAATCTTGTTATGGTCAAAACCACGCCAGACTTACCGTTTTTGAGAAAAAATATGTGCATCGCACAATAACATACATATTTTTAGCTAAAAGTATGGCATAATTTGGTTTATTTTCATTTTCTCGGAAACTACTAGGCCTAGAATTAAGATTTTTGGTTTAAAATGTTCGTAATGAATGCCTCTACAAATCTTGTTATGGTCAAAACCACGCCAGACTTACCGTTTTTGAGAAAAAATATGTGTATCGCACAATAACATACATATTTTTACATATTTTCAGCTAAAAGTATGGCATAATTTGGTTTATTTCCATTTTCTCGGAAACTACTAGGCCTAGAATTAAGATTTTTGGTTTAAAATGTTCGTAATGAATGCCTCTACAAATCTTGTTATGGCCAAAACCACGCCAGACTTACCGTTTTTGAGAAAAAATATGTGCATCGCACAATAACATACATATTTTTAGCTAAAAGTATGGCATAATTTGGTTTATTTCCATTTTCTCGGAAACTACTAGGCCTAGAATTAAGATTTTTGGTTTAAAATGTTCGTAATGAATGCCTCTACAAATCCTGTTATGGTCAAAACCACGCCAGACTTACCCTTTTTGAGAAAAAATATGTGCATCGCACAATAACATACATATTTTTAGCTAAAAGTATGGCATAATTTGGTTTATTTTCATTTTCTCGGAAACTACTAGGCCTAGAATTAAGATTTTTGGTTTAAAATGTTCGTAATGAATGCCTCTACAAATCTTGTTATGGTCAAAACCACGCCAGACTTACCGTTTTTGAGAAAAAATATGTGCATCGCACAATAACATACATATTTTTAGCTAAAAGTATGGCATAATTTGGTTTATTTCCATTTTCTCGGAAACTACTAGGCCTAGAATTAAGATTTTTGGTTTAAAATGTTCGTAATGAATGCCTCTACAAATCTTGTTATGGTCAAAACCACGCCAGACTTACCGTTTTTGAGAAAAAATATGTGCATCGCACAATAACATACATATTTTTAGCTAAAAGTATGGCATAATTTGGTTTATTTTCATTTTCTCGGAAACTACTAGGCCTAGAATTAGGATTTTTGGTTTAAAATGTTCGTAATGAATGCCTCTACAAATCTTGTTATGGTCAAAACCACGCCAGACTTACCGTTTTTGAGAAAAAATATGTGCATCGCACAATAACATACATATTTTTAGCTAAAAGTATGGCATAATTTGGTTTATTTTCATTTTCTCGGAAACTACTAGGCCTAGAATTAAGATTTTTGGTTTAAAATGTTCGTAATGAATGCCTCTACAAATCTTGTTATGGTCAAAACCACGCCAGACTTACCGTTTTTTGAGAAAAAATATGTGCATCGCACAATAACATACATATTTTTAGCTAAAAGTATGGCATAATTTGGTTTATTTTCATTTTCTCGGAAACTACTAGGCCTAGAATTAAGATTTTTGGTTTAAAATGTTCGTAATGAATGCCTCTACAAATCTTGTTATGGTCAAAACCACGCCAGACTTACCGTTTTTGAGAAAAAATATGTGCATCGCACAATAACATACATATTTTTAGCTAAAAGTATGGCATAATTTGGTATATTTTCATTTTCTCGGAAACTACTAGGCCTAGAATTAAGATTTTTGGTTTAAAATGTTCGTAATGAATGCCTCTACAAATCTTGTTATGGTCAAAACCACGCCAGACTTACCGTTTTTGAGAAAAAATATGTGTATCGCACAGTAACATACATATTTTTTACATATTTTCAGCTAAAAGTATGGCATAATTTGGTTAATTTCCATTTTCTCGGAAACTACTAGGCCTAGAATTAAGATTTTTGGTTTAAAATGTTCGTAATGAATGCCTCTACAAATCTTGTTATGGTCAAAACCACGCCAGACTTACCGTTTTTGAGAAAAAATATGTGCATCGCACAATAACATACATATTTTTAGCTAAAAGTATGGCATAATTTGGTTTATTTCCATTTTCTCGGAAACTACTAGGCCTAGAATTAAGATTTTTGGTTTAAAATGTTCGTAATGAATGCCTCTACAAATCTTGTTATGGTCAAAACCACGCCAGACTTACCGTTTTTGAGAAAAAATATGTGCATCGCACAATAACATACATATTTTTAGCTAAAAGTATGGCATAATTTGGTTTATTTTCATTTTCTCGGAAACTACTAGGCCTAGAATTAAGATTTTTGGTTTAAAATGTTCGTAATGAATGCCTCTACAAATCTTGTTATGGTCAAAACCACGCCAGACTTACCGTTTTTGAGAAAAAATATGTGCATCGCACAATAACATACATATTTTTAGCTAAAAGTATGGCATAATTTGGTTTATTTTCATTTTCTCGGAAACTACTAGGCCTAGAATTAAGATTTTTGGTTTAAAATGTTCGTAATGAATGCCTCTACAAATCTTGTTATGGTCAAAACCACGCCAGACTTACCGTTTTTGAGAAAAAATATGTGCATCGCACAATAACATACATATTTTTAGCTAAAAGTATGGCATAATTTGGTTTATTTTCATTTTCTCGGAAACTACTAGGCCTAGAATTAAGATTTTTGGTTTAAAATGTTCGTAATGAATGCCTCTACAAATCTTGTTATGGTCAAAACCACGCCAGACTTACCGTTTTTGAGAAAAAATATGTGCATCGCACAATAACATACATATTTTTAGCTAAAAGTATGGCATAATTTGGTTTATTTTCATTTTCTCGGAAACTACTAGGCCTAGAATTAAGATTTTTGGTTTAAAATGTTCGTAATGAATGCCTCTACAAATCTTGTTATGGTCAAAACCACGCCAGACTTACCGTTTTTGAGAAAAAATATGTGTATCGCACAATAACATACATATTTTTACATATTTTCAGCTAAAAGTATGGCATAATTTGGTTTATTTCCATTTTCTCGGAAACTACTAGGCCTAGAATTAAGATTTTTGGTTTAAAATGTTCGTAATGAATGCCTCTACAAATCTTGTTATGGTCAAAACCACGCCAGACTTACCGTTTTTGAGAAAAAATATGTGCATCGCACAATAACATACATATTTTTAGCTAAAAGTATGGCATAATTTGGTTTATTTCCATTTTCTCGGAAACTACTAGGCCTAGAATTAAGATTTTTGGTTTAAAATGTTCGTAATGAATGCCTCTACAAATCTTGTTATGGTCAAAACCACGCCAGACTTACCGTTTTTGAGAAAAAATATGTGTATCGCACAATAACATACATATTTTTACATATTTTCAGCTAAAAGTATGGCATAATTTGGTTTATTTCCATTTTCTCGGAAACTACTAGGCCTAGAATTAAGATTTTTGGTTTAAAATGTTCGTAATGAATGCCTCTACAAATCTTGTTATGGTCAAAACCACGCCAGACTTACCCTTTTTGAGAAAAAATATGTGCATCGCACAATAACATACATATTTTTAGCTAAAAGTATGGCATAATTTGGTTTATTTCCATTTTCTCGGAAACTACTAGGCCTAGAATTAAGATTTTTGGTTTAAAATGTTCGTAATGAATGCCTCTACAAATCTTGTTATGGTCAAAACCACGCCAGACTTACCGTTTTTGAGAAAAAATATGTGTATCGCACAATAACATACATATTTTTACATATTTTCAGCTAAAAGTATGGCATAATTTGGTTTATTTCCATTTTCTCGGAAACTACTAGGCCTAGAATTAAGATTTTTGGTTTTAAATGTTCGTAATGAATGCCTCTACAAATCTTGTTATGGTCAAAACCACGCCAGACTTACCGTTTTTGAGAAAAAATATGTGCATCGCACAATAACATACATATTTTTAGCTAAAAGTATGGCATAATTTGGTTTATTTCCATTTTCTCGGAAACTACTAGGCCTAGAATTAAGATTTTTGGTTTAAAATGTTCGTAATGAATGCCTCTACAAATCTTGTTATGGTCAAAACCACGCCAGACTTACCGTTTTTGAGAAAAAATATGTGTATCGCACAATAACATACATATTTTTACATATTTTCAGCTAAAAGTATGGCATAATTTGGTTTATTTCCATTTTCTCGGAAACTACTAGGCCTAGAATTAAGATTTTTGGTTTAAAATGTTCGTAATGAATGCCTCTACAAATCTTGTTATGGTCAAAACCACGCCAGACTTACCCTTTTTGAGAAAAAATATGTGCATCGCACAATAACATACATATTTTTAGCTAAAAGTATGGCATAATTTGGTTTATTTCCATTTTCTCGGAAACTACTAGGCCTAGAATTAAGATTTTTGGTTTAAAATGTTCGTAATGAATGCCTCTACAAATCTTGTTATGGTCAAAACCACGCCAGACTTACCGTTTTTGAGAAAAAATATGTGTATCGCACAATAACATACATATTTTTACATATTTTCAGCTAAAAGTATGGCATAATTTGGTTTATTTCCATTTTCTCGGAAACTACTAGGCCTAGAATTAAGATTTTTGGTTTAAAATGTTCGTAATGAATGCCTCTACAAATCTTGTTATGGTCAAAACCACGCCAGACTTACCGTTTTTGAGAAAAAATATGTGCATCGCACAATAACATACATATTTTTAGCTAAAAGTATGGCATAATTTGGTTTATTTCCATTTTCTCGGAAACTACTAGGCCTAGAATTAAGATTTTTGGTTTAAAATGTTCGTAATGAATGCCTCTACAAATCTTGTTATGGTCAAAACCACGCCAGACTTACCGTTTTTGAGAAAAAATATGTGCATCGCACAATAACATACATATTTTTAGCTAAAAGTATGGCATAATTTGGTTTATTTCCATTTTCTCGGAAACTACTAGGCCTAGAATTAAGATTTTTGGTTTAAAATGTTCGTAATGAATGCCTCTACAAATCTTGTTATGGTCAAAACCACGCCAGACTTACCGTTTTTGAGAAAAAATATGTGCATCGCACAATAACATACATATTTTTAGCTAAAAGTATGGCATAATTTGGTTTATTTCCATTTTCTCGGAAACTACTAGGCCTAGAATTAAGATTTTTGGTTTAAAATGTTCGTAATGAATGCCTCTACAAATCTTGTTATGGTCAAAACCACGCCAGACTTACCGTTTTTGAGAAAAAATATGTGTATCGCACAATAACATACATATTTTTACATATTTTCAGCTAAAAGTATGGCATAATTTGGTTTATTTTCATTTTCTCGGAAACTACTAGGCCTAGAATTAAGATTTTTGGTTTAAAATGTTCGTAATGAATGCCTCTACAAATCTTGTTATGGTCAAAACCACGCCAGACTTACCCTTTTTGAGAAAAAATATGTGCATCGCACAATAACATACATATTTTTAGCTAAAAGTATGGCATAATTTGGTTTATTTCCATTTTCTCGGAAACTACTAGGCCTAGAATTAAGATTTTTGGTTTAAAATGTTCGTAATGAATGCCTCTACAAATCTTGTTATGGTCAAAACCACGCCAGACTTACCGTTTTTGAGAAAAAATATGTGTATCGCACAATAACATACATATTTTTACATATTTTCAGCTAAAAGTATGGCATAATTTGGTTTATTTTCATTTTCTCGGAAACTACTAGGCCTAGAATTAAGATTTTTGGTTTAAAATGTTCGTAATGAATGCCTCTACAAATCTTGTTACGGTCAAAACCACGCCAGACTTACCGTTTTTGAGAAAAAATATGTGCATCGCACAATAACATACATATTTTTAGCTAAAAGTATGGCATAATTTGGTTTATTTCCATTTTCTCGGAAACTACTAGGCCTAGAATTAAGATTTTTGGTTTAAAATGTTCGTAATGAATGCCTCTACAAATCTTGTTATGGTCAAAACCACGCCAGACTTACCGTTTTTGAGAAAAAATATGTGCATCGCACAATAACATACATATTTTTAGCTAAAAGTATGGCATAATTTGGTTTATTTCCATTTTCTCGGAAACTACTAGGCCTAGAATTAAGATTTTTGGTTTAAAATGTTCGTAATGAATGCCTCTACAAATCTTGTTATGGTCAAAACCACGCCAGACTTACCGTTTTTGAGAAAAAATATGTGCATCGCACAATAACATACATATTTTTAGCTAAAAGTATGGCATAATTTGGTTTATTTCCATTTTCTCGGAAACTACTAGGCCTAGAATTAAGATTTTTGGTTTAAAATGTTCGTAATGAATGCCTCTACAAATCTTGTTATGGTCAAAACCACGCCAGACTTACCGTTTTTGAGAAAAAATATGTGTATCGCACAATAACATACATATTTTTACATATTTTCAGCTAAAAGTATGGCATAATTTGGTTTATTTCCATTTTCTCGGAAACTACTAGGCCTAGAATTAAGATTTTTGGTTTAAAATGTTCGTAATGAATGCCTCTACAAATCTTGTTATGGTCAAAACCACGCCAGACTTACCGTTTTTGAGAAAAAATATGTGCATCGCACAATAACATACATATTTTTAGCTAAAAGTATGGCATAATTTGGTTTATTTCCATTTTCTCGGAAACTACTAGGCCTAGAATTAAGATTTTTGGTTTAAAATGTTCGTAATGAATGCCTCTACAAATCTTGTTATGGTCAAAACCACGCCAGACTTACCGTTTTTGAGAAAAAATATGTGTATCGCACAATAACATACATATTTTTACATATTTTCAGCTAAAAGTATGGCATAATTTGGTTTATTTCCATTTTCTCGGAAACTACTAGGCCTAGAATTAAGATTTTTGGTTTAAAATGTTCGTAATGAATGCCTCTACAAATCTTGTTATGGTCAAAACCACGCCAGACTTACCGTTTTTGAGAAAAAATATGTGTATCGCACAATAACATACATATTTTTACATATTTTCAGCTAAAAGTATGGCATAATTTGGTTTATTTCCATTTTCTCGGAAACTACTAGGCCTAGAATTAAGATTTTTGGTTTAAAATGTTCGTAATGAATGCCTCTACAAATCTTGTTATGGTCAAAACCACGCCAGACTTACCGTTTTTGAGAAAAAATATGTGTATCGCACAATAACATACATATTTTTACATATTTTCAGCTAAAAGTATGGCATAATTTGGTTTATTTCCATTTTCTCGGAAACTACTAGGCCTAGAATTAAGATTTTTGGTTTAAAATGTTCGTAATGAATGCCTCTACAAATCTTGTTATGGTCAAAACCACGCCAGACTTACCGTTTTTGAGAAAAAATATGTGTATCGCACAATAACATACATATTTTTACATATTTTCAGCTAAAAGTATGGCATAATTTGGTTTATTTCCATTTTCTCGGAAACTACTAGGCCTAGAATTAAGATTTTTGGTTTAAAATGTTCGTAATGAATGCCTCTACAAATCTTGTTATGGTCAAAACCACGCCAGACTTACCGTTTTTGAGAAAAAATATGTGCATCGCACAATAACATACATATTTTTAGCTAAAAGTATGGCATAATTTGGTTTATTTTCATTTTCTCGGAAACTACTAGGCCTAGATGGTCAAAACCACGCCAGACTTACCGTTTTTGAGAAAAAATATGTGTATCGCACAATAACATACATATTTTTACATATTTTCAGCTAAAAGTATGGCATAATTTGGTTTATTTCCATTTTCTCGGAAACTACTAGGCCTAGAATTAAGATTTTTGGTTTAAAATGTTCGTAATGAATGCCTCTACAAATCTTGTTATGGTCAAAACCACGCCAGACTTACCGTTTTTGAGAAAAAATATGTGCATCGCACAATAACATACATATTTTTAGCTAAAAGTATGGCATAATTTGGTTTATTTCCATTTTCTCGGAAACTACTAGGCCTAGAATTAAGATTTTTGGTTTAAAATGTTCGTAATGAATGCCTCTACAAATCTTGTTATGGTCAAAACCACGCCAGACTTACCGTTTTTGAGAAAAAATATGTGTATCGCACAATAACATACATATTTTTACATATTTTCAGCTAAAAGTATGGCATAATTTGGTTTATTTCCATTTTCTCGGAAACTACTAGGCCTAGAATTAAGATTTTTGGTTTAAAATGTTCGTAATGAATGCCTCTACAAATCTTGTTATGGTCAAAACCACGCCAGACTTACCGTTTTTGAGAAAAAATATGTGTATCGCACAATAACATACATATTTTTACATATTTTCAGCTAAAAGTATGGCATAATTTGGTTTATTTCCATTTTCTCGGAAACTACTAGGCCTAGAATTAAGATTTTTGGTTTAAAATGTTCGTAATGAATGCCTCTACAAATCTTGTTATGGTCAAAACCACGCCAGACTTACCGTTTTTGAGAAAAAATATGTGTATCGCACAATAACATACATATTTTTACATATTTTCAGCTAAAAGTATGGCATAATTTGGTTTATTTCCATTTTCTCGGAAACTACTAGGCCTAGAATTAAGATTTTTGGTTTAAAATGTTCGTAATGAATGCCTCTACAAATCTTGTTATGGTCAAAACCACGCCAGACTTACCGTTTTTGAGAAAAAATATGTGTATCGCACAATAACATACATATTTTTACATATTTTCAGCTAAAAGTATGGCATAATTTGGTTTATTTCCATTTTCTCGGAAACTACTAGGCCTAGAATTAAGATTTTTGGTTTAAAATGTTCGTAATGAATGCCTCTACAAATCTTGTTATGGTCAAAACCACGCCAGACTTACCGTTTTTGAGAAAAAATATGTGCATCGCACAATAACATACATATTTTTAGCTAAAAGTATGGCATAATTTGGTTTATTTTCATTTTCTCGGAAACTACTAGGCCTAGAATTATGAATTATGGTCAAAACCATGCCAGACTTACCGTTTTTGAGAAAAAATATGTGTATCGCACAATAACATACATATTTTTACATATTTTCAGCTAAAAGTATGGCATAATTTGGTTTATTTCCATTTTCTCGGAAACTACTAGGCCTAGAATTAAGATTTTTGGTTTAAAATGTTCGTAATGAATGCCTCTACAAATCTTGTTATGGTCAAAACCACGCCAGACTTACCGTTTTTGAGAAAAAATATGTGCATCGCACAATAACATACATATTTTTAGCTAAAAGTATGGCATAATTTGGTTTATTTCCATTTTCTCGGAAACTACTAGGCCTAGAATTAAGATTTTTGGTTTAAAATGTTCGTAATGAATGCCTCTACAAATCTTGTTATGGTCAAAACCACGCCAGACTTACCGTTTTTGAGAAAAAATATGTGCATCGCACAATAACATACATATTTTTAGCTAAAAGTATGGCATAATTTGGTTTATTTTCATTTTCTCGGAAACTACTAGGCCTAGAATTAAGATTTTTGGTTTAAAATGTTCGTAATGAATGCCTCTACAAATCTTGTTATGGTCAAAACCACGCCAGACTTACCGTTTTTGAGAAAAAATATGTGCATCGCACAATAACATACATATTTTTAGCTAAAAGTATGGCATAATTTGGTTTATTTTCATTTTCTCGGAAACTACTAGGCCTAGAATTAAGATTTTTGGTTTAAAATGTTCGTAATGAATGCCTCTACAAATCTTGTTATGGTCAAAACCACGCCAGACTTACCGTTTTTGAGAAAAAATATGTGCATCGCACAATAACATACATATTTTTAGCTAAAAGTATGGCATAATTTGGTTTATTTCCATTTTCTCGGAAACTACTAGGCCTAGAATTAAGATTTTTGGTTTAAAATGTTCGTAATGAATGCCTCTACAAATCTTGTTATGGTCAAAACCACGCCAGACTTACCCTTTTTGAGAAAAAATATGTGCATCGCACAATAACATACATATTTTTAGCTAAAAGTATGGCATAATTTGGTTTATTTTCATTTTCTCGGAAACTACTAGGCCTAGAATTAAGATTTTTGGTTTAAAATGTTCGTAATGAATGCCTCTACAAATCTTGCTATGGTCAAAACCACGCCAGACTTACCGTTTTTGAGAAAAAATATGTGTATCGCACAATAACATACATATTTTTACATATTTTCAGCTAAAAGTATGGCATAATTTGGTTTATTTCCATTTTCTCGGAAACTACTAGGCCTAGAATTAAGATTTTTGGTTTAAAATGTTCGTAATGAATGCCTCTACAAATCTTGTTATGGTCAAAACCACGCCAGACTTACCGTTTTTGAGAAAAAATATGTGCATCGCACAATAACATACATATTTTTAGCTAAAAGTATGGCATAATTTGGTTTATTTCCATTTTCTCGGAAACTACTAGGCCTAGAATTAAGATTTTTGGTTTAAAATGTTCGTAATGAATGCCTCTACAAATCTTGTTACGGTCAAAACCACGCCAGACTTACCGTTTTTGAGAAAAAATATGTGCATCGCACAATAACATACATATTTTTAGCTAAAAGTATGGCATAATTTGGTTTATTTCCATTTTCTCGGAAACTACTAGGCCTAGAATTAAGATTTTTGGTTTAAAATGTTCGTAATGAATGCCTCTACAAATCTTGTTATGGTCAAAACCACGCCAGACTTACCGTTTTTGAGAAAAAATATGTGCATCGCACAATAACATACATATTTTTAGCTAAAAGTATGGCATAATTTGGTTTATTTTAATTTTCTCGGAAACTACTAGGCCTAGAATTAAGATTTTTGGTTTAAAATGTTCGTAATGAATGCCTCTACAAATCTTGTTATGGTCAAAACCACGCCAGACTTACCGTTTTTGAGAAAAAATATGTGTATCGCACAATAACATACATATTTTTACATATTTTCAGCTAAAAGTATGGCATAATTTGGTTTATTTCCATTTTCTCGGAAACTACTAGGCCTAGAATTAAGATTTTTGGTTTAAAATGTTCGTAATGAATGCCTCTACAAATCTTGTTATGGTCAAAACCACGCCAGACTTACCGTTTTTGAGAAAAAATATGTGTATCGCACAATAACATACATATTTTTACATATTTTCAGCTAAAAGTATTACATAATTTGGTTTATTTCCATTTTCTCGGAAACTACTAGGCCTAGAATTAAGATTTTTGGTTTAAAATGTTCGTAATGAATGCCTCTACAAATCTTGTTATGGTCAAAACCACGCCAGACTTACCGTTTTTGAGAAAAAATATGTGTATCGGACAATAACATACATATTTTTACATATTTTCAGCTAAAAGTATGGCATAATTTGGTTTATTTCCATTTTCTCGGAAACTACTAGGCCTAGAATTAAGATTTTTGGTTTAAAATGTTCGTAATGAATGCCTCTACAAATCTTGTTATGGTCAAAACCACGCCAGACTTACCGTTTTTGAGAAAAAATATGTGTATCGCACAATAACATACATATTTTTACATATTTTCAGCTAAAAGTATGGCATAATTTGGTTTATTTCCATTTTCTCGGAAACTACTAGGCCTAGAATTAAGATTTTTGGTTTAAAATGTTCGTAATGAATGCCTCTACAAATCTTGTTATGGTCAAAACCACGCCAGACTTACCGTTTTTGAGAAAAAATATGTGCATCGCACAATAACATACATATTTTTAGCTAAAAGTATGGCATAATTTGGTTTATTTCCATTTTCTCGGAAACTACTAGGCCTAGAATTAAGATTTTTGGTTTAAAATGTTCGTAATGAATGCCTCTACAAATCTTGTTATGGTCAAAACCACGCCAGACTTACCGTTTTTGAGAAAAAATATGTGCATCGCACAATAACATACATATTTTTAGCTAAAAGTATGGCATAATTTGGTTTATTTTCATTTTCTCGGAAACTACTAGGCCTAGAATTAAGATTTTTGGTTTAAAATGTTCGTAATGAATGCCTCTACAAATCTTGTTACGGTCAAAACCACGCCAGACTTACCGTTTTTGAGAAAAAATATGTGTATCGCACAATAACATACATATTTTTACATATTTTCAGCTAAAAGTATGGCATAATTTGGTTTATTTCCATTTTCTCGGAAACTACTAGGCCTAGAATTAAGATTTTTGGTTTAAAATGTTCGTAATGAATGCCTCTACAAATCTTGTTATGGTCAAAACCACGCCAGACTTACCGTTTTTGAGAAAAAATATGTGCATCGCACAATAACATACATATTTTTAGCTAAAAGTATGGCATAATTTGGTTTATTTCCATTTTCTCGGAAACTACTAGGCCTAGAATTAAGATTTTTGGTTTAAAATGTTCGTAATGAATGCCTCTACAAATCTTGTTATGGTCAAAACCACGCCAGACTTACCGTTTTTGAGAAAAAATATGTGTATCGCACAATAACATACATATTTTTACATATTTTCAGCTAAAAGTATGGCATAATTTGGTTTATTTCCATTTTCTCGGAAACTACTAGGCCTAGAATTAAGATTTTTGGTTTAAAATGTTCGTAATGAATGCCTCTACTAATCTTGTTATGGTCAAAACCACGCCAGACTTACCGTTTTTGAGAAAAAATATGTGCATCGCACAATAACATACATATTTTTAGCTAAAAGTATGGCATAATTTGGTTTATTTTCATTTTCTCGGAAACTACTAGGCCTAGAATTAAGATTTTTGGTTTAAAATGTTCGTAATGAATGCCTCTACAAATCTTGTTATGGTCAAAACCACGCCAGACTTACCGTTTTTGAGAAAAAATATGTGTATCGCACAATAACATACATATTTTTACATATTTTCAGCTAAAAGTATGGCATAATTTGGTTTATTTCCATTTTCTCGGAAACTACTAGGCCTAGAATTAAGATTTTTGGTTTAAAATGTTCGTAATGAATGCCTCTACAAATCTTGTTATGGTCAAAACCACGCCAGACTTACCGTTTTTGAGAAAAAATATGTGTATCGCACAATAACATACATATTTTTACATATTTTCAGCTAAAAGTATGGCATAATTTGGTTTATTTCCATTTTCTCGGAAACTACTAGGCCTAGAATTAAGATTTTTGGTTTAAAATGTTCGTAATGAATGCCTCTACAAATCTTGTTGTGGTCAAAACCACGCCAGACTTACCGTTTTTGAGAAAAAATATGTGCATCGCACAATAACATACATATTTTTAGCTAAAAGTATGGCATAATTTGGTTTATTTCCATTTTCTCGGAAACTACTAGGCCTAGAATTAAGATTTTTGGTTTAAAATGTTCGTAATGAATGCCTCTACAAATCTTGTTATGGTCAAAACCACGCCAGACTTACCGTTTTTGAGAAAAAATATGTGCATCGCACAATAACATACATATTTTTAGCTAAAAGTATGGCATAATTTGGTTTATTTCCATTTTCTCGGAAACTACTAGGCCTAGAATTAAGATTTTTGGTTTAAAATGTTCGTAATGAATGCCTCTACAAATCTTGTTATGGTCAAAACCACGCCAGACTTACCGTTTTTGAGAAAAAATATGTGTATCGCACAATAACATACATATTTTTAGCTAAAAGTATGGCATAATTTGGTTTATTTCCATTTTCTCGGAAACTACTAGGCCTAGAATTAAGATTTTTGGTTTAAAATGTTCGTAATGAATGCCTCTACAAATCTTGTTATGGTCAAAACCACGCCAGACTTACCGTTTTTGAGAAAAAATATGTGTATCGCACAATAACATACATATTTTCAGCTAAAAGTATGGCATAATTTGGTTTATTTCCATTTTCTCGGAAACTACTAGACCTAGAATTAAGATTTTTGGTTTAAAATGTTCGTAATGAATGCCTCTACAAATCTTGTTATGGTCAAAACCACGCCAGACTTACCGTTTTTGAGAAAAAATATGTGTATCGCACAATAACATACATATTTTTACATATTTTCAGCTAAAAGTATGGCATAATTTGGTTTATTTCCATTTTCTCGGAAACTACTAGGCCTAGAATTAAGATTTTTGGTTTAAAATGTTCGTAATGAATGCCTCTACAAATCTTGTTACGGTCAAAACCACGCCAGACTTACCGTTTTTGAGAAAAAATATGTGTATCGCACAATAACATACATATTTTTACATATTTTCAGCTAAAAGTATGGCATAATTTGGTTTATTTCCATTTTCTCGGAAACTACTAGGCCTAGAATTAAGATTTTTGGTTTAAAATGTTCGTAATGAATGCCTCTACAAATCTTGTTATGGTCAAAACCACGCCAGACTTACCGTTTTTGAGAAAAAATATGTGCATCGCACAATAACATACATATTTTTAGCTAAAAGTATGGCATAATTTGGTTTATTTTCATTTTCTCGGAAACTACTAGGCCTAGAATTAAGATTTTTGGTTTAAAATGTTCGTAATGAATGCCTCTACAAATCTTGTTATGGTCAAAACCACGCCAGACTTACCGTTTTTGAGAAAAAATATGTGTATCGCACAATAACATACATATTTTTACATATTTTCAGCTAAAAGTATGGCATAATTTGGTTTATTTCCATTTTCTCGGAAACTACTAGGCCTAGAATTAAGATTTTTGGTTTAAAATGTTCGTAATGAATGCCTCTACAAATCTTGTTATGGTCAAAACCACGCCAGACTTACCGTTTTTGAGAAAAAATATGTGCATCGCACAATAACATACATATTTTTAGCTAAAAGTATGGCATAATTTGGTTTATTTCCATTTTCTCGGAAACTACTAGGCCTAGAATTAAGATTTTTGGTTTAAAATGTTCGTAATGAATGCCTCTACAAATCTTGTTATGGTCAAAACCACGCCAGACTTACCGTTTTTGAGAAAAAATATGTGTATCGCACAATAACATACATATTTTTACATATTTTCAGCTAAAAGTATGGCATAATTTGGTTTATTTCCATTTTCTCGGAAACTACTAGGCCTAGAATTAAGATTTTTGGTTTAAAATGTTCGTAATGAATGCCTCTACAAATCTTGTTATGGTCAAAACCACGCCAGACTTACCGTTTTTGAGAAAAAATATGTGTATCGCACAATAACATACATATTTTTACATATTTTCAGCTAAAAGTATGGCATAATTTGGTTTATTTCCATTTTCTCGGAAACTACTAGGCCTAGAATTAAGATTTTTGGTTTAAAATGTTCGTAATGAATGCCTCTACAAATCTTGTTATGGTCAAAACCACGCCAGACTTACCGTTTTTGAGAAAAAATATGTGCATCGCACAATAACATACATATTTTTAGCTAAAAGTATGGCATAATTTGGTTTATTTCCATTTTCTCGGAAACTACTAGGCCTAGAATTAAGATTTTTGGTTTAAAATGTTCGTAATGAATGCCTCTACAAATCTTGTTATGGTCAAAACCACGCCAGACTTACCGTTTTTGAGAAAAAATATGTGTATCGCACAATAACATACATATTTTTACATATTTTCAGCTAAAAGTATGGCATAATTTGGTTTATTTCCATTTTCTCGGAAACTACTAGGCCTAGAATTAAGATTTTTGGTTTAAAATGTTCGTAATGAATGCCTCTACAAATCTTGTTATGGTCAAAACCACGCCAGACTTACCGTTTTTGAGAAAAAATATGTGTATCGCACAATAACATACATATTTTTACATATTTTCAGCTAAAAGTATGGCATAATTTGGTTTATTTCCATTTTCTCGGAAACTACTAGGCCTAGAATTAAGATTTTTGGTTTAAAATGTTCGTAATGAATGCCTCTACAAATCTTGTTATGGTCAAAACCACGCCAGACTTACCGTTTTTGAGAAAAAATATGTGTATCGCACAATAACATACATATTTTTACATATTTTCAGCTAAAAGTATGGCATAATTTGGTTTATTCCCATTTTCTCGGAAACTACTAGGCCTAGAATTAAGATTTTTGGTTTAAAATGTTCGTAATGAATGCCTCTACAAATCTTGTTATGGTCAAAACCACGCCAGACTTACCGTTTTTGAGAAAAAATATGTGCATCGCACAATAACATACATATTTTTAGCTAAAAGTATGGCATAATTTGGTTTATTTCCATTTTCTCAGAAACTACTAGGCCTAGAATTAAGATTTTTGGTTTAAAATGTTCGTAATGAATGCCTCTACAAATCTTGTTATGGTCAAAACCACGCCAGACTTACCGTTTTTGAGAAAAAATATGTGTATCGCACAATAACATACATATTTTTACATATTTTCAGCTAAAAGTATGGCATAATTTGGTTTATTTCCATTTTCTCGGAAACTACTAGGCCTAGAATTAAGATTTTTGGTTTAAAATGTTCGTAATGAATGCCTCTACAAATCTTGTTATGGTCAAAACCACGCCAGACTTACCGTTTTTGAGAAAAAATATGTGTATCGCACAATAACATACATATTTTTACATATTTTCAGCTAAAAGTATGGCATAATTTGGTTTATTTCCATTTTCTCGGAAACTACTAGGCCTAGAATTAAGATTTTTGGTTTAAAATGTTCGTAATGAATGCCTCTACAAATCTTGTTATGGTCAAAACCACGCCAGACTTACCGTTTTTGAGAAAAAATATGTGTATCGCACAATAACATACATATTTTTACATATTTTCAGCTAAAAGTATGGCATAATTTGGTTTATTTCCATTTTCTCGGAAACTACTAGGCCTAGAATTAAGATTTTTGGTTTAAAATGTTCGTAATGAATGCCTCTACAAATCTTGTTATGGTCAAAACCACGCCAGACTTACCGTTTTTGAGAAAAAATATGTGCATCGCACAATAACATACATATTTTTAGCTAAAAGTATGGCATAATTTGGTTTATTTCCATTTTCTCGGAAACTACTAGGCCTAGAATTAAGATTTTTGGTTTAAAATGTTCGTAATGAATGCCTCTACAAATCTTGTTATGGTCAAAACAACGCCAGACTTACCGTTTTTGAGAAAAAATATGTGTATCGCACAATAACATACATATTTTTACATATTTTCAGCTAAAAGTATGGCATAATTTGGTTTATTTCCATTTTCTCGGAAACTACTAGGCCTAGAATTAAGATTTTTGGTTTAAAATGTTCGTAATGAATGCCTCTACAAATCTTGTTATGGTCAAAACCACGCCAGACTTACCGTTTTTGAGAAAAAATATGTGTATCGCACAATAACATACATATTTTTACATATTTTCAGCTAAAAGTATGGCATAATTTGGTTTATTTCCATTTTCTCGGAAACTACTAGGCCTAGAATTAAGATTTTTGGTTTAAAATGTTCGTAATGAATGCCTCTACAAATCTTGTTATGGTCAAAACCACGCCAGACTTACCGTTTTTGAGAAAAAATATGTGCATCGCACAATAACATACATATTTTTAGCTAAAAGTATGGCATAATTTGGTTTATTTCCATTTTCTCGGAAACTACTAGGCCTAGAATTAAGATTTTTGGTTTAAAATGTTCGTAATGAATGCCTCTACAAATCTTGTTATGGTCAAAACCACGCCAGACTTACCGTTTTTGAGAAAAAATATGTGCATCGCACAATAACATACATATTTTTAGCTAAAAGTATGGCATAATTTGGTTTATTTCCATTTTCTCGGAAACTACTAGGCCTAGAATTAAGATTTTTGGTTTAAAATGTTCGTAATGAATGCCTCTACAAATCTTGTTATGGTCAAAACCACGCCAGACTTACCGTTTTTGAGAAAAAATATGTGCATCGCACAATAACATACATATTTTTAGCTAAAAGTATGGCATAATTTGGTTTATTTCCATTTTCTCGGAAACTACTAGGCCTAGAATTAAGATTTTTGGTTTAAAATGTTCGTAATGAATGCCTCTACAAATCTTGTTATGGTCAAAACCACGCCAGACTTACCGTTTTTGAGAAAAAATATGTGTATCGCACAATAACATACATATTTTTACATATTTTCAGCTAAAAGTATGGCATAATTTGGTTTATTTCCATTTTCTCGGAAACTACTAGGCCTAGAATTAAGATTTTTGGTTTAAAATGTTCGTAATGAATGCCTCTACAAATCTTGTTATGGTCAAAACCACGCCAGACTTACCGTTTTTGAGAAAAAATATGTGCATCGCACAATAACATACATATTTTTAGCTAAAAGTATGGCATAATTTGGTTTATTTCCATTTTCTCGGAAACTACTAGGCCTAGAATTAAGATTTTTGGTTTAAAATGTTCGTAATGAATGCCTCTACAAATCTTGTTATGGTCAAAACCACGCCAGACTTACCGTTTTTGAGAAAAAATATGTGCATCGCACAATAACATACATATTTTTAGCTAAAAGTATGGCATAATTTGGTTTATTTCCATTTTCTCGGAAACTACTAGGCCTAGAATTAAGATTTTTGGTTTAAAATGTTCGTAATGAATGCCTCTACAAATCTTGTTATGGTCAAAACCACGCCAGACTTACCGTTTTTGAGAAAAAATATGTGCATCGCACAATAACATACATATTTTTAGCTAAAAGTATGGCATAATTTGGTTTATTTCCATTTTCTCGGAAACTACTAGGCCTAGAATTAAGATTTTTGGTTTAAAATGTTCGTAATGAATGCCTCTACAAATCTTGTTATGGTCAAAACCACGCCAGACTTACCCTTTTTGAGAAAAAATATGTGCATCGCACAATAACATACATATTTTTAGCTAAAAGTATGGCATAATTTGGTTTATTTCCATTTTCTCGGAAACTACTAGGCCTAGAATTAAGATTTTTGGTTTAAAATGTTCGTAATGAATGCCTCTACAAATCTTGTTATGGTCAAAACCACGCCAGACTTACCGTTTTTGAGAAAAAATATGTGTATCGCACAATAACATACATATTTTTACATATTTTCAGCTAAAAGTATGGCATAATTTGGTTTATTTCCATTTTCTCGGAAACTACTAGGCCTAGAATTAAGATTTTTGGTTTAAAATGTTCGTAATGAATGCCTCTACAAATCTTGTTATGGTCAAAACCACGCCAGACTTACCGTTTTTGAGAAAAAATATGTGTATCGCACAATAACATACATATTTTTACATATTTTCAGCTAAAAGTATGGCATAATTTGGTTTATTTCCATTTTCTCGGAAACTACTAGGCCTAGAATTAAGATTTTTGGTTTAAAATGTTCGTAATGAATGCCTCTACAAATCTTGTTACGGTCAAAACCACGCCAGACTTACCGTTTTTGAGAAAAAATATGTGTATCGCACAATAACATACATATTTTTACATATTTTCAGCTAAAAGTATGGCATAATTTGGTTTATTTCCATTTTCTCGGAAACTACTAGGCCTAGAATTAAGATTTTTGGTTTAAAATGTTCGTAATGAATGCCTCTACAAATCTTGTTATGGTCAAAACCACGCCAGACTTACCGTTTTTGAGAAAAAATATGTGCATCGCACAATAACATACATATTTTTAGCTAAAAGTATGGCATAATTTGGTTTATTTTCATTTTCTCGGAAACTACTAGGCCTAGAATTAAGATTTTTGGTTTAAAATGTTCGTAATGAATGCCTCTACAAATCTTGTTATGGTCAAAACCACGCCAGACTTACCGTTTTTGAGAAAAAATATGTGCATCGCACAATAACATTCATATTTTTAGCTAAAAGTATGGCATAATTTGGTTTATTTTCATTTTCTCGGAAACTACTAGGCCTAGAATTAAGATTTTTGGTTTAAAATGTTCGTAATGAATGCCTCTACAAATCTTGTTATGGTCAAAACCACGCCAGACTTACCGTTTTTGAGAAAAAATATGTGTATCGCACAATAACATACATATTTTTACATATTTTCAGCTAAAAGTATGGCATAATTTGGTTTATTTCCATTTTCTCGGAAACTACTAGGCCTAGAATTAAGATTTTTGGTTTAAAATGTTCGTAATGAATGCCTCTACAAATCTTGTTATGGTCAAAACCACGCCAGACTTACCGTTTTTGAGAAAAAATATGTGCATCGCACAATAACATACATATTTTTAGCTAAAAGTATGGCATAATTTGGTTTATTTCCATTTTCTCGGAAACTACTAGGCCTAGAATTAAGATTTTTGGTTTAAAATGTTCGTAATGAATGCCTCTACAAATCTTGTTATGGTCAAAACCACGCCAGACTTACCGTTTTTGAGAAAAAATATGTGCATCGCACAATAACATACATATTTTTAGCTAAAAGTATGGCATAATTTGGTTTATTTCCATTTTCTCCGAAACTACTAGGCCTAGAATTAAGATTTTTGGTTTAAAATGTTCGTAATGAATGCCTCTACAAATCTTGTTATGGTCAAAACCACGCCAGACTTACCGTTTTTGAGAAAAAATATGTGTATCGCACAATAACACATATTTTTACATATTTTCAGCTAAAAGTATGGCATAATTTGGTTTATTTCCATTTTCTCGGAAACTACTAGGCCTAGAATTAAGATTTTTGGTTTAAAATGTTCGTAATGAATGCCTCTACAAATCTTGTTATGGTCAAAACCACGCCAGACTTACCGTTTTTGAGAAAAAATATGTGTATCGCACAATAACATACATATTTTTACATATTTTCAGCTAAAAGTATGGCATAATTTGGTTTATTTCCATTTTCTCGGAAACTACTAGGCCTAGAATTAAGATTTTTGGTTTAAAATGTTCGTAATGAATGCCTCTACAAATCTTGTTACGGTCAAAACCACGCCAGACTTACCGTTTTTGAGAAAAAATATGTGTATCGCACAATAACATACATATTTTTACATATTTTCAGCTAAAAGTATGGCATAATTTGGTTTATTTCCATTTTCTCGGAAACTACTAGGCCTAGAATTAAGATTTTTGGTTTAAAATGTTCGTAATGAATGCCTCTACAAATCTTGTTATGGTCAAAACCACGCCAGACTTACCGTTTTTGAGAAAAAATATGTGCATCGCACAATAACATTCATATTTTTAGCTAAAAGTATGGCATAATTTGGTTTATTTTCATTTTCTCGGAAACTACTAGGCCTAGAATTAAGATTTTTGGTTTAAAATGTTCGTAATGAATGCCTCTACAAATCTTGTTATGGTCAAAACCACGCCAGACTTACCGTTTTTGAGAAAAAATATGTGTATCGCACAATAACATACATATTTTTACATATTTTCAGCTAAAAGTATGGCATAATTTGGTTTATTTCCATTTTCTCGGAAACTACTAGGCCTAGAATTAAGATTTTTGGTTTAAAATGTTCGTAATGAATGCCTCTACAAATCTTGTTATGGTCAAAACCACGCCAGACTTACCGTTTTTGAGAAAAAATATGTGTATCGCACAATAACATACATATTTTTACATATTTTCAGCTAAAAGTATGGCATAATTTGGTTTATTTCCATTTTCTCGGAAACTACTAGGCCTAGAATTAAGATTTTTGGTTTAAAATGTTCGTAATGAATGCCTCTACAAATCTTGTTATGGTCAAAACCACGCCAGACTTGCCGTTTTTGAGAAAAAATATGTGTATCGCACAATAACATACATATTTTTACATATTTTCAGCTAAAAGTATGGCATAATTTGGTTTATTTCCATTTTCTCGGAAACTACTAGGCCTAGAATTAAGATTTTTGGTTTAAAATGTTCGTAATGAATGCCTCTACAAATCTTGTTATGGTCAAAACCACGCCAGACTTACCGTTTTTGAGAAAAAATATGTGCATCGCACAATAACATACATATTTTTAGCTAAAAGTATGGCATAATTTGGTTTATTTCCATTTTCTCGGAAACTACTAGGCCTAGAATTAAGATTTTTGGTTTAAAATGTTCGTAATGAATGCCTCTACAAATCTTGTTATGGTCAAAACCACGCCAGACTTACCGTTTTTGAGAAAAAATATGTGTATCGCACAATAACATACATATTTTTACATATTTTCAGCTAAAAGTATGGCATAATTTGGTTTATTTCCATTTTCTCGGAAACTACTAGGCCTAGAATTAAGATTTTTGGTTTAAAATGTTCGTAATGAATGCCTCTACAAATCTTGTTATGGTCAAAACCACGCCAGACTTGCCGTTTTTGAGAAAAAATATGTGTATCGCACAATAACATACATATTTTTACATATTTTCAGCTAAAAGTATGGCATAATTTGGTTTATTTCCATTTTCTCGGAAACTACTAGGCCTAGAATTAAGATTTTTGGTTTAAAATGTTCGTAATGAATGCCTCTACAAATCTTGTTATGGTCAAAACCACGCCAGACTTACGGTTTTTGAGAAAAAATATGTGCATCGCACAATAACATACATATTTTTAGCTAAAAGTATGGCATAATTTGGTTTATTTCCATTTTCTCGGAAACTACTAGGCCTAGAATTAAGATTTTTGGTTTAAAATGTTCGTAATGAATGCCTCTACAAATCTTGTTATGGTCAAAACCACGCCAGACTTACCGTTTTTGAGAAAAAATATGTGCATCGCACAATAACATACATATTTTTAGCTAAAAGTATGGCATAATTTGGTTTATTTCCATTTTCTCGGAAACTACTAGGCCTAGAATTAAGATTTTTGGTTTAAAATGTTCGTAATGAATGCCTCTACAAATCTTGTTATGGTCAAAACCACGCCAGACTTACCGTTTTTGAGAAAAAATATGTGCATCGCACAATAACATACATATTTTTAGCTAAAAGTATGGCATAATTTGGTTTATTTCCATTTTCTCGGAAACTACTAGGCCTAGAATTAAGATTTTTGGTTTAAAATGTTCGTAATGAATGCCTCTACAAATCTTGTTATGGTCAAAACCACGCCAGACTTACCGTTTTTGAGAAAAAATATGTGCATCGCACAATAACATACATATTTTTAGCTAAAAGTATGGCATAATTTGGTTTATTTCCATTTTCTCGGAAACTACTAGGCCTAGAATTAAGATTTTTGGTTTAAAATGTTCGTAATGAATGCCTCTACAAATCTTGTTATGGTCAAAACCACGCCAGACTTACCGTTTTTGAGAAAAAATATGTGTATCGCACAATAACATACATATTTTTACATATTTTCAGCTAAAAGTATGGCATAATTTGGTTTATTTCCATTTTCTCGGAAACTACTAGGCCTAGAATTAAGATTTTTGGTTTAAAATGTTCGTAATGAATGCCTCTACAAATCTTGTTATGGTCAAAACCACGCCAGACTTACCGTTTTTGAGAAAAAATATGTGCATCGCACAATAACATACATATTTTTAGCTAAAAGTATGGCATAATTTGGTTTATTTTCATTTTCTCGGAAACTACTAGGCCTAGAATTAAGATTTTTGGTTTAAAATGTTCGTAATGAATGCCTCTACAAATCTTGTTATGGTCAAAACCACGCCAGACTTACCGTTTTTGAGAAAAAATATGTGTATCGCACAATAACATACATATTTTTACATATTTTCAGCTAAAAGTATGGCATAATTTGGTTTATTTTCATTTTCTCGGAAACTACTAGGCCTAGAATTAAGATTTTTGGTTTAAAATGTTCGTAATGAATGCCTCTACAAATCTTGTTATGGTCAAAACCACGCTAGACTTACCGTTTTTGAGAAAAAATATGTGTATCGCACAATAACATACATATTTTTACATATTTTCAGCTAAAAGTATGGCATAATTTGGTTTATTTCCATTTTCTCGGAAACTACTAGGCCTAGAATTAAGATTTTTGGTTTAAAATGTTCGTAATGAATGCCTCTACAAATCTTGTTATGGTCAAAACCACGCCAGACTTACCGTTTTTGAGAAAAAATATGTGCATCGCACAATAACATACATATTTTTAGCTAAAAGTATGGCATAATTTGGTTTATTTCCATTTTCTCGGAAACTACTAGGCCTAGAATTAAGATTTTTGGTTTAAAATGTTCGTAATGAATGCCTCTACAAATCTTGTTATGGTCAAAACCACGCCAGACTTACCGTTTTTGAGAAAAAATATGTGCATCGCACAATAACATACATATTTTTAGCTAAAAGTATGGCATAATTTGGTTTATTTTCATTTTCTCGGAAACTACTAGGCCTAGAATTAAGATTTTTGGTTTAAAATGTTCGTAATGAATGCCTCTACAAATCTTGTTATGGTCAAAACCACGCCAGACTTACCCTTTTTGAGAAAAAATATGTGCATCGCACAATAACATACATATTTTTAGCTAAAAGTATGGCATAATTTGGTTTATTTCCATTTTCTCGGAAACTACTAGGCCTAGAATTAAGATTTTTGGTTTAAAATGTTCGTAATGAATGCCTCTACAAATCTTGTTATGGTCAAAACCACGCCAGACTTACCGTTTTTGAGAAAAAATATGTGTATCGCACAATAACATACATATTTTTACATATTTTCAGCTAAAAGTATGGCATAATTTGGTTTATTTCCATTTTCTCGGAAACTACTAGGCCTAGAATTAAGATTTTTGGTTTAAAATGTTCGTAATGAATGCCTCTACAAATCTTGTTATGGTCAAAACCACGCCAGACTTACCGTTTTTGAGAAAAAATATGTGTATCGCACAATAACATACATATTTTTACATATTTTCAGCTAAAAGTATGGCATAATTTGGTTTATTTCCATTTTCTCGGAAACTACTAGGCCTAGAATTAAGATTTTTGGTTTAAAATGTTCGTAATGAATGCCTCTACAAATCTTGTTATGGTCAAAACCACGCCAGACTTACCGTTTTTGAGAAAAAATATGTGTATCGCACAATAACATACATATTTTTACATATTTTCAGCTAAAAGTATGGCATAATTTGGTTTATTTCCATTTTCTCGGAAACTACTAGGCCTAGAATTAAGATTTTTGGTTTAAAATGTTCGTAATGAATGCCTCTACAAATCTTGTTATGGTCAAAACCACGCCAGACTTACCGTTTTTGAGAAAAAATATGTGCATCGCACAATAACATACATATTTTTAGCTAAAAGTATGGCATAATTTGGTTTATTTCCATTTTCTCGGAAACTACTAGGCCTAGAATTAAGATTTTTGGTTTAAAATGTTCGTAATGAATGCCTCTACAAATCTTGTTATGGTCAAAACCACGCCAGACTTACCGTTTTTGAGAAAAAATATGTGCATCGCACAATAACATACATATTTTTAGCTAAAAGTATGGCATAATTTGGTTTATTTTCATTTTCTCGGAAACTACTAGGCCTAGAATTAAGATTTTTGGTTTAAAATGTTCGTAATGAATGCCTCTACAAATCTTGTTATGGTCAAAACCACGCCAGACTTACCGTTTTTGAGAAAAAATATGTGTATCGCACAATAACATACATATTTTTACATATTTTCAGCTAAAAGTATGGCATAATTTGGTTTATTTCCATTTTCTCGGAAACTACTAGGCCTAGAATTAAGATTTTTGGTTTAAAATGTTCGTAATGAATGCCTCTACAAATCTTGTTATGGTCAAAACCACGCCAGACTTACCGTTTTTGAGAAAAAATATGTGCATCGCACAATAACATACATATTTTTAGCTAAAAGTATGGCATAATTTGGTTTATTTCCATTTTCTCGGAAACTACTAGGCCTAGAATTAAGATTTTTGGTTTAAAATGTTCGTAATGAATGCCTCTACAAATCTTGTTATGGTCAAAACCACGCCAGACTTACCCTTTTTGAGAAAAAATATGTGCATCGCACAATAACATACATATTTTTAGCTAAAAGTATGGCATAATTTGGTTTATTTCCATTTTCTCGGAAACTACTAGGCCTAGAATTAAGATTTTTGGTTTAAAATGTTCGTAATGAATGCCTCTACAAATCTTGTTATGGTCAAAACCACGCCAGACTTACCGTTTTTGAGAAAAAATATGTGTATCGCACAATAACATACATATTTTTACATATTTTCAGCTAAAAGTATGGCATAATTTGGTTTATTTCCATTTTCTCGGAAACTACTAGGCCTAGAATTAAGATTTTTGGTTTAAAATGTTCGTAATGAATGCCTCTACAAATCTTGTTATGGTCAAAACCACGCCAGACTTACCGTTTTTGAGAAAAAATATGTGTATCGCACAATAACATACATATTTTTACATATTTTCAGCTAAAAGTATGGCATAATTTGGTTTATTTCCATTTTCTCGGAAACTACTAGGCCTAGAATTAAGATTTTTGGTTTAAAATGTTCGTAATGAATGCCTCTACAAATCTTGTTATGGTCAAAACCACGCCAGACTTACCGTTTTTGAGAAAAAATATGTGTATCGCACAATAACACATATTTTTACATATTTTCAGCTAAAAGTATGGCATAATTTGGTTTATTTCCATTTTCTCGGAAACTACTAGGCCTAGAATTAAGATTTTTGGTTTAAAATGTTCGTAATGAATGCCTCTACAAATCTTGTTATGGTCAAAACCACGCCAGACTTACCGTTTTTGAGAAAAAATATGTGTATCGCACAATAACATACATATTTTTACATATTTTCAGCTAAAAGTATGGCATAATTTGGTTTATTTCCATTTTCTCGGAAACTACTAGGCCTAGAATTAAGATTTTTGGTTTAAAATGTTCGTAATGAATGCCTCTACAAATCTTGTTATGGTCAAAACCACGCCAGACTTACCGTTTTTGAGAAAAAATATGTGCATCGCACAATAACATACATATTTTTAGCTAAAAGTATGGCATAATTTGGTTTATTTTCATTTTCTCGGAAACTACTAGGCCTAGAATTAAGATTTTTCGTTTAAAATGTTCGTAATGAATGCCTCTACAAATCTTGTTATGGTCAAAACCACGCCAGACTTACCGTTTTTGAGAAAAAATATGTGCATCGCACAATAACATACATATTTTTAGCTAAAAGTATGGCATAATTTGGTTTATTTTCATTTTCTCGGAAACTACTAGGCCTAGAATTAAGATTTTTGGTTTAAAATGTTCGTAATGAATGCCTCTACAAATCTTGTTATGGTCAAAACCACGCCAGACTTACCGTTTTTGAGAAAAAATATGTGTATCGCACAATAACATACATATTTTTACATATTTTCAGCTAAAAGTATGGCATAATTTGGTTTATTTCCATTTTCTCGGAAACTACTAGGCCTAGAATTAAGATTTTTGGTTTAAAATGTTCGTAATGAATGCCTCTACAAATCTTGTTATGGTCAAAACCACGCCAGACTTACCGTTTTTGAGAAAAAATATGTGTATCGCACAATAACATACATATTTTTACATATTTTCAGCTAAAAGTATGGCATAATTTGGTTTATTTCCATTTTCTCGGAAACTACTAGGCCTAGAATTAAGATTTTTGGTTTAAAATGTTCGTAATGAATGCCTCTACAAATCTTGTTATGGTCAAAACCACGCCAGACTTACCGTTTTTGAGAAAAAATATGTGCATCGCACAATAACATACATATTTTTACATATTTTCAGCTAAAAGTATGGCATAATTTGGTTTATTTCCATTTTCTCGGAAACTACTAGGCCTAGAATTAAGATTTTTGGTTTAAAATGTTCGTAATGAATGCCTCTACAAATCTTGTTATGGTCAAAACCACGCCAGACTTACCGTTTTTGAGAAAAAATATGTGTATCGCACAATAACATACATATTTTTACATATTTTCAGCTAAAAGTATGGCATAATTTGGTTTATTTCCATTTTCTCGGAAACTACTAGGCCTAGAATTAAGATTTTTGGTTTAAAATGTTCGTAATGAATGCCTCTACAAATCTTGTTATGGTCAAAACCACGCCAGACTTACCGTTTTTGAGAAAAAATATGTGTATCGCACAATAACATACATATTTTTACATATTTTCAGCTAAAAGTATGGCATAATTTGGTTTATTTCCATTTTCTCGGAAACTACTAGGCCTAGAATTAAGATTTTTGGTTTAAAATGTTCGTAATGAATGCCTCTACAAATCTTGTTATGGTCAAAACCACGCCAGACTTACCGTTTTTGAGAAAAAATATGTGCATCGCACAATAACATACATATTTTTAGCTAAAAGTATGGCATAATTTGGTTTATTTCCATTTTCTCGGAAACTACTAGGCCTAGAATTAAGATTTTTGGTTTAAAATGTTCGTAATGAATGCCTCTACAAATCTTGTTATGGTCAAAACCACGCCAGACTTACCGTTTTTGAGAAAAAATATGTGCATCGCACAATAACATACATATTTTTAGCTAAAAGTATGGCATAATTTGGTTTATTTTCATTTTCTCGGAAACTACTAGGCCTAGAATTAAGATTTTTGGTTTAAAATGTTCGTAATGAATGCCTCTACAAATCTTGTTATGGTCAAAACCACGCCAGACTTACCGTTTTTGAGAAAAAATATGTGCATCGCACAATAACATACATATTTTTAGCTAAAAGTATGGCATAATTTGGTTTATTTTCATTTTCTCGGAAACTACTAGGCCTAGAATTAAGATTTTTGGTTTAAAATGTTCGTAATGAATGCCTCTACAAATCTTGTTATGGTCAAAACCACGCCAGACTTACCGTTTTTGAGAAAAAATATGTGTATCGCACAATAACATACATATTTTTACATATTTTCAGCTAAAAGTATGGCATAATTTGGTTTATTTCCATTTTCTCGGAAACTACTAGGCCTAGAATTAAGATTTTTGGTTTAAAATGTTCGTAATGAATGCCTCTACAAATCTTGTTATGGTCAAAACCACGCCAGACTTACCGTTTTTGAGAAAAAATATGTGTATCGCACAATAACATACATATTTTTACATATTTTCAGCTAAAAGTATGGCATAATTTGGTTTATTTCCATTTTCTCGGAAACTACTAGGCCTAGAATTCAGATTTTTGGTTTAAAATGTTCGTAATGAATGCCTCTACAAATCTTGTTATGGTCAAAACCACGCCAGACTTACCGTTTTTGAGAAAAAATATGTGCATCGCACAATAACATACATATTTTTAGCTAAAAGTATGGCATAATTTGGTTTATTTCCATTTTCTCGGAAACTACTAGGCCTAGAATTAAGATTTTTGGTTTAAAATGTTCGTAATGAATGCCTCTACAAATCTTGTTATGGTCAAAACCACGCCAGACTTACCGTTTTTGAGAAAAAATATGTGTATCGCACAATAACATACATATTTTTACATATTTTCAGCTAAAAGTATGGCATAATTTGGTTTATTTCCATTTTCTCGGAAACTACTAGGCCTAGAATTAAGATTTTTGGTTTAAAATGTTCGTAATGAATGCCTCTACAAATCTTGTTATGGTCAAAACCACGCCAGACTTACCGTTTTTGAGAAAAAATATGTGTATCGCACAATAACATACATATTTTTACATATTTTCAGCTAAAAGTATGGCATAATTTGGTTTATTTCCATTTTCTCGGAAACTACTAGGCCTAGAATTAAGATTTTTGGTTTAAAATGTTCGTAATGAATGCCTCTACAAATCTTGTTATGGTCAAAACCACGCCAGACTTACCGTTTTTGAGAAAAAATATGTGCATCGCACAATAACATACATATTTTTAGCTAAAAGTATGGCATAATTTGGTTTATTTTCATTTTCTCGGAAACTACTAGGCCTAGAATTAAGATTTTTGGTTTAAAATGTTCGTAATGAATGCCTCTACAAATCTTGTTATGGTCAAAACCACGCCAGACTTACCGTTTTTGAGAAAAAATATGTGCATCGCACAATAACATACATATTTTTAGCTAAAAGTATGGCATAATTTGGTTTATTTTCATTTTCTCGGAAACTACTAGGCCTAGAATTAAGATTTTTGGTTTAAAATGTTCGTAATGAATGCCTCTACAAATCTTGTTATGGTCAAAACCACGCCAGACTTACCGTTTTTGAGAAAAAATATGTGCATCGCACAATAACATACATATTTTTAGCTAAAAGTATGGCATAATTTGGTTTATTTTCATTTTCTCGGAAACTACTAGGCCTAGAATTAAGATTTTTGGTTTAAAATGTTCGTAATGAATGCCTCTACAAATCTTGTTATGGTCAAAACCACGCCAGACTTACCGTTTTTGAGAAAAAATATGTGTATCGCACAATAACATACATATTTTTACATATTTTCAGCTAAAAGTATGGCATAATTTGGTTTATTTCCATTTTCTCGGAAACTACTAGGCCTAGAATTAAGATTTTTGGTTTAAAATGTTCGTAATGAATGCCTCTACAAATCTTGTTATGGTCAAAACCACGCCAGACTTACCGTTTTTGAGAAAAAATATGTGTATCGCACAATAACATACATATTTTTACATATTTTCAGCTAAAAGTATGGCATAATTTGGTTTATTTCCATTTTCTCGGAAACTACTAGGCCTAAAATTAAGATTTTTGGTTTAAAATGTTCGTAATGAATGCCTCTACAAATCTTGTTATGGTCAAAACCACGCCAGACTTACCGTTTTTGAGAAAAAATATGTGCATCGCACAATAACATACATATTTTTAGCTAAAAGTATGGCATAATTTGGTTTATTTTCATTTTCTCGGAAACTACTAGGCCTAGAATTAAGATTTTTGGTTTAAAATGTTCGTAATGAATGCCTCTACAAATCTTGTTATGGTCAAAACCACGCCAGACTTACCGTTTTTGAGAAAAAATATGTGCATCGCACAATAACATACATATTTTTAGCTAAAAGTATGGCATAATTTGGTTTATTTTCATTTTCTCGGAAACTACTAGGCCTAGAATTAAGATTTTTGGTTTAAAATGTTCGTAATGAATGCCTCTACAAATCTTGTTATGGTCAAAACCACGCCAGACTTACCGTTTTTGAGAAAAAATATGTGCATCGCACAATAACATACATATTTTTAGCTAAAAGTATGGCATAATTTGGTTTATTTTCATTTTCTCGGAAACTACTAGGCCTAGAATTAAGATTTTTGGTTTAAAATGTTCGTAATGAATGCCTCTACAAATCTTGTTATGGTCAAAACCACGCCAGACTTACCGTTTTTGAGAAAAAATATGTGCATCGCACAATAACATACATATTTTTAGCTAAAAGTATGGCATAATTTGGTTTATTTTCATTTTCTCGGAAACTACTAGGCCTAGAATTAAGATTTTTGGTTTAAAATGTTCGTAATGAATGCCTCTACAAATCTTGTTATGGTCAAAACCACGCCAGACTTACCGTTTTTGAGAAAAAATATGTGCATCGCACAATAACATACATATTTTCAGCTAAAAGTATGGCATAATTTGGTTTATTTCCATTTTCTCGGAAACTACTAGGCCTAGAATTAAGATTTTTGGTTTAAAATGTTCGTAATGAATGCCTCTACAAATCTTGTTATGGTCAAAACCACGCCAGACTTACCGTTTTTGAGAAAAAATATGTGCATCGCACAATAACATACATATTTTTAGCTAAAAGTATGGCATAATTTGGTTTATTTTCATTTTCTCGGAAACTACTAGGCCTAGAATTAAGATTTTTGGTTTAAAATGTTCGTAATGAATGCCTCTACAAATCTTGTTATGGTCAAAACCACGCCAGACTTACCGTTTTTGAGAAAAAATATGTGCATCGCACAATAACATACATATTTTTAGCTAAAAGTATGGCATAATTTGGTTTATTTTCATTTTCTCGGAAACTACTAGGCCTAGAATTAAGATTTTTGGTTTAAAATGTTCGTAATGAATGCCTCTACAAATCTTGTTATGGTCAAAACCACGCCAGACTTACCGTTTTTGAGAAAAAATATGTGCATCGCACAATAACATACATATTTTTAGCTAAAAGTATGGCATAATTTGGTTTATTTCCATTTTCTCGGAAACTACTAGGCCTAGAATTAAGATTTTTGGTTTAAAATGTTCGTAATGAATGCCTCTACAAATCTTGTTATGGTCAAAACCACGCCAGACTTACCGTTTTTGAGAAAAAATATGTGCATCGCACAATAACATACATATTTTTAGCTAAAAGTATGGCATAATTTGGTTTATTTTCATTTTCTCGGAAACTACTAGGCCTAGAATTAAGATTTTTGGTTTAAAATGTTCGTAATGAATGCCTCTACAAATCTTGTTATGGTCAAAACCACGCCAGACTTACCGTTTTTGAGAAAAAATATGTGCATCGCACAATAACATACATATTTTCAGCTAAAAGTATGGCATAATTTGGTTTATTTCCATTTTCTCGGAAACTACTAGGCCTAGAATTAAGATTTTTGGTTTAAAATGTTCGTAATGAATGCCTCTACAAATCTTGTTATGGTCAAAACCACGCCAGACTTACCGTTTTTGAGAAAAAATATGTGCATCGCACAATAACATACATATTTTTACATATTTTCAGCTAAAAGTATGGCATAATTTGGTTTATTTCCATTTTCTCGGAAACTACTAGGCCTAGAATTAAGATTTTTGGTTTAAAATGTTCGTAATGAATGCCTCTACAAATCTTGTTATGGTCAAAACCACGCCAGACTTACCGTTTTTGAGAAAAAATATGTGCATCGCACAATAACATACATATTTTTAGCTAAAAGTATGGCATAATTTGGTTTATTTCCATTTTCTCGAAAACTACTAGGCCTAGAATTAAGATTTTTGGTTTAAAATGTTCGTAATGAATGCCTCTACAAATCTTGTTATGGTCAAAACCACGCCAGACTTACCGTTTTTGAGAAAAAATATGTGCATCGCACAATAACATACATATTTTTAGCTAAAAGTATGGCATAATTTGGTTTATTTCCATTTTCTCGGAAACTACTAGGCCTAGAATTAAGATTTTTGGTTTAAAATGTTCGTAATGAATGCCTCTACAAATCTTGTTATGGTCAAAACCACGCCAGACTTACCGTTTTTGAGAAAAAATATGTGTATCGCACAATAACATACATATTTTTACATATTTTCAGCTAAAAGTATGGCATAATTTGGTTTATTTCCATTTTCTCGGAAACTACTAGGCCTAGAATTAAGATTTTTGGTTTAAAATGTTCGTAATGAATGCCTCTACAAATCTTGTTATGGTCAAAACCACGCCAGACTTACCGTTTTTGAGAAAAAATATGTGCATCGCACAATAACATACATATTTTTAGCTAAAAGTATGGCATAATTTGGTTTATTTTCATTTTCTCGGAAACTACTAGGCCTAGAATTAAGATTTTTGGTTTAAAATGTTCGTAATGAATGCCTCTACAAATCTTGTTATGGTCAAAAACACGCCAGACTTACCGTTTTTGAGAAAAAATATGTGTATCGCACAATAACATACATATTTTTACATATTTTCAGCTAAAAGTATGGCATAATTTGGTTTATTTCCATTTTCTCGGAAACTACTAGGCCTAGAATTAAGATTTTTGGTTTAAAATGTTCGTAATGAATGCCTCTACAAATCTTGTTATGGTCAAAACCACGCCAGACTTACCGTTTTTGAGAAAAAATATGTGTATCGCACAATAACATACATATTTTTACATATTTTCAGCTAAAAGTATGGCATAATTTGGTTTATTTCCATTTTCTCGGAAACTACTAGGCCTAGAATTAAGATTTTTGGTTTAAAATGTTCGTAATGAATGCCTCTACAAATCTTGTTATGGTCAAAACCACGCCAGACTTACCGTTTTTGAGAAAAAATATGTGCATCGCACAATAACATACATATTTTTAGCTAAAAGTATGGCATAATTTGGTTTATTTTCATTTTCTCGGAAACTACTAGGCCTAGAATTAAGATTTTTGGTTTAAAATGTTCGTAATGAATGCCTCTACAAATCTTGTTATGGTCAAAACCACGCCAGACTTACCGTTTTTGAGAAAAAATATGTGTATCGCACAATAACATACATATTTTTACATATTTTCAGCTAAAAGTATGGCATAATTTGGTTTATTTCCATTTTCTCGGAAACTACTAGGCCTAGAATTAAGATTTTTGGTTTAAAATGTTCGTAATGAATGCCTCTACAAATCTTGTTATGGTCAAAACCACGCCAGACTTACCGTTTTTGAGAAAAAATATGTGTATCGCACAATAACATACATATTTTTACATATTTTCAGCTAAAAGTATGGCATAATTTGGTTTATTTCCATTTTCTCGGAAACTACTAGGCCTAGAATTAAGATTTTTGGTTTAAAATGTTCGTAATGAATGCCTCTACAAATCTTGTTATGGTCAAAACCACGCCAGACTTACCGTTTTTGAGAAAAAATATGTGTATCGCACAATAACATACATATTTTTACATATTTTCAGCTAAAAGTATGGCATAATTTGGTTTATTTCCATTTTCTCGGAAACTACTAGGCCTAGAATTAAGATTTTTGGTTTAAAATGTTCGTAATGAATGCCTCTACAAATCTTGTTATGGTCAAAACCACGCCAGACTTACCCTTTTTGAGAAAAAATATGTGCATCGCACAATAACATACATATTTTTACATATTTTTAGCTAAAAGTATGGCATAATTTGGTTTATTTCCATTTTCTCGGAAACTACTAGGCCTAGAATTAAGATTTTTGGTTTAAAATGTTCGTAATGAATGCCTCTACAAATCTTGTTATGGTCAAAACCACGCCAGACTTACCGTTTTTGAGAAAAAATATGTGTATCGCACAATAACATACATATTTTTACATATTTTCAGCTAAAAGTATGGCATAATTTGGTTTATTTCCATTTTCTCGGAAACTACTAGGCCTAGAATTAAGATTTTTGGTTTAAAATGTTCGTAATGAATGCCTCTACAAATCTTGTTATGGTCAAAACCACGCCAGACTTACCGTTTTTGAGAAAAAATATGTGCATCGCACAATAACATACATATTTTTAGCTAAAAGTATGGCATAATTTGGTTTATTTTCATTTTCTCGGAAACTACTAGGCCTAGAATTAAGATTTTTGGTTTAAAATGTTCGTAATGAATGCCTCTACAAATCTTGTTATGGTCAAAACCACGCCAGACTTACCGTTTTTGAGAAAAAATATGTGCATCGCACAATAACATACATATTTTTAGCTAAAAGTATGGCATAATTTGGTTTATTTTCATTTTCTCGGAAACTACTAGGCCTAGAATTAAGATTTTTGGTTTAAAATGTTCGTAATGAATGCCTCTACAAATCTTGTTATGGTCAAAACCACGCCAGACTTACCGTTTTTGAGAAAAAATATGTGCATCGCACAATAACATACATATTTTTAGCTAAAAGTATGGCATAATTTGGTTTATTTTCATTTTCTCGGAAACTACTAGGCCTAGAATTAAGATTTTTGGTTTAAAATGTTCGTAATGAATGCCTCTACAAATCTTGTTATGGTCAAAACCACGCCAGACTTACCGTTTTTGAGAAAAAATATGTGCATCGCACAATAACATACATATTTTTAGCTAAAAGTATGGCATAATTTGGTTTATTTTCATTTTCTCGGAAACTACTAGGCCTAGAATTAAGATTTTTGGTTTAAAATGTTCGTAATGAATGCCTCTACAAATCTTGTTATGGTCAAAACCACGCCAGACTTACCGTTTTTGAGAAAAAATATGTGCATCGCACAATAACATACATATTTTCAGCTAAAAGTATGGCATAATTTGGTTTATTTCCATTTTCTCGGAAACTACTAGGCCTAGAATTAAGATTTTTGGTTTAAAATGTTCGTAATGAATGCCTCTACAAATCTTGTTATGGTCAAAACCACGCCAGACTTACCGTTTTTGAGAAAAAATATGTGCATCGCACAATAACATACATATTTTTAGCTAAAAGTATGGCATAATTTGGTTTATTTTCATTTTCTCGGAAACTACTAGGCCTAGAATTAAGATTTTTGGTTTAAAATGTTCGTAATGAATGCCTCTACAAATCTTGTTATGGTCAAAACCACGCCAGACTTACCGTTTTTGAGAAAAAATATGTGCATCGCACAATAACATACATATTTTTAGCTAAAAGTATGGCATAATTTGGTTTATTTTCATTTTCTCGGAAACTACTAGGCCTAGAATTAAGATTTTTGGTTTAAAATGTTCGTAATGAATGCCTCTACAAATCTTGTTATGGTCAAAACCACGCCAGACTTACCGTTTTTGAGAAAAAATATGTGCATCGCACAATAACATACATATTTTTAGCTAAAAGTATGGCATAATTTGGTTTATTTTCATTTTCTCGGAAACTAGTAGGCCTAGAATTAAGATTTTTGGTTTAAAATGTTCGTAATGAATGCCTCTACAAATCTTGTTATGGTCAAAACCACGCCAGACTTACCGTTTTTGAGAAAAAATATGTGCATCGCACAATAACATACATATTTTTAGCTAAAAGTATGGCATAATTTGGTTTATTTTCATTTTCTCGGAAACTACTAGGCCTAGAATTAAGATTTTTGGTTTAAAATGTTCGTAATGAATGCCTCTACAAATCTTGTTATGGTCAAAACCACGCCAGACTTACCGTTTTTGAGAAAAAATATGTGCATCGCACAATAACATACATATTTTTAGCTAAAAGTATGGCATAATTTGGTTTATTTCCATTTTCTCGGAAACTACTAGGCCTAGAATTAAGATTTTTGGTTTAAAATGTTCGTAATGAATGCCTCTACAAATCTTGTTATGGTCAAAACCACGCCAGACTTACCGTTTTTGAGAAAAAATATGTGTATCGCACAATAACATACATATTTTTACATATTTTCAGCTAAAAGTATGGCATAATTTGGTTTATTTCCATTTTCTCGGAAACTACTAGGCCTAGAATTAAGATTTTTGGTTTAAAATGTTCGTAATGAATGCCTCTACAAATCTTGTTATGGTCAAAACCACGCCAGACTTACCGTTTTTGAGAAAAAATATGTGCATCGCACAATAACATACATATTTTTAGCTAAAAGTATGGCATAATTTGGTTTATTTTCATTTTCTCGGAAACTACTAGGCCTAGAATTAAGATTTTTGGTTTAAAATGTTCGTAATGAATGCCTCTACAAATCTTGTTATGGTCAAAAACACGCCAGACTTACCGTTTTTGAGAAAAAATATGTGTATCGCACAATAACATACATATTTTTACATATTTTCAGCTAAAAGTATGGCATAATTTGGTTTATTTCCATTTTCTCGGAAACTACTAGGCCTAGAATTAAGATTTTTGGTTTAAAATGTTCGTAATGAATGCCTCTACAAATCTTGTTATGGTCAAAACCACGCCAGACTTACCGTTTTTGAGAAAAAATATGTGTATCGCACAATAACATACATATTTTTACATATTTTCAGCTAAAAGTATGGCATAATTTGGTTTATTTCCATTTTCTCGGAAACTACTAGGCCTAGAATTAAGATTTTTGGTTTAAAATGTTCGTAATGAATGCCTCTACAAATCTTGTTATGGTCAAAACCACGCCAGACTTACCGTTTTTGAGAAAAAATATGTGCATCGCACAATAACATACATATTTTTAGCTAAAAGTATGGCATAATTTGGTTTATTTTCATTTTCTCGGAAACTACTAGGCCTAGAATTAAGATTTTTGGTTTAAAATGTTCGTAATGAATGCCTCTACAAATCTTGTTATGGTCAAAACCACGCCAGACTTACCGTTTTTGAGAAAAAATATGTGCATCGCACAATAACATACATATTTTTAGCTAAAAGTATGGCATAATTTGGTTTATTTTCATTTTCTCGGAAACTACTAGGCCTAGAATTAAGATTTTTGGTTTAAAATGTTCGTAATGAATGCCTCTACAAATCTTGTTATGGTCAAAACCACGCCAGACTTACCGTTTTTGAGAAAAAATATGTGTATCGCACAATAACATACATATTTTTACATATTTTCAGCTAAAAGTATGGCATAATTTGGTTTATTTCCATTTTCTCGGAAACTACTAGGCCTAGAATTAAGATTTTTGGTTTAAAATGTTCGTAATGAATGCCTCTACAAATCTTGTTATGGTCAAAACCACGCCAGACTTACCGTTTTTGAGAAAAAATATGTGTATCGCACAATAACATACATATTTTTACATATTTTCAGCTAAAAGTATGGCATAATTTGGTTTATTTCCATTTTCTCGGAAACTACTAGGCCTAGAATTAAGATTTTTGGTTTAAAATGTTCGTAATGAATGCCTCTACAAATCTTGTTATGGTCAAAACCACGCCAGACTTACCGTTTTTGAGAAAAAATATGTGTATCGCACAATAACATACATATTTTTACATATTTTCAGCTAAAAGTATGGCATAATTTGGTTTATTTCCATTTTCTCGGAAACTACTAGGCCTAGAATTAAGATTTTTGGTTTAAAATGTTCGTAATGAATGCCTCTACAAATCTTGTTATGGTCAAAACCACGCCAGACTTACCCTTTTTGAGAAAAAATATGTGCATCGCACAATAACATACATATTTTTACATATTTTTAGCTAAAAGTATGGCATAATTTGGTTTATTTCCATTTTCTCGGAAACTACTAGGCCTAGAATTAAGATTTTTGGTTTAAAATGTTCGTAATGAATGCCTCTACAAATCTTGTTATGGTCAAAACCACGCCAGACTTACCGTTTTTGAGAAAAAATATGTGCATCGCACAATAACATACATATTTTTAGCTAAAAGTATGGCATAATTTGGTTTATTTCCATTTTCTCGGAAACTACTAGGCCTAGAATTAAGATTTTTGGTTTAAAATGTTCGTAATGAATGCCTCTACAAATCTTGTTATGGTCAAAACCACGCCAGACTTACCGTTTTTGAGAAAAAATATGTGTATCGCACAATAACATACATATTTTTACATATTTTCAGCTAAAAGTATGGCATAATTTGGTTTATTTCCATTTTCTCGGAAACTACTAGGCCTAGAATTAAGATTTTTGGTTTAAAATGTTCGTAATGAATGCCTCTACAAATCTTGTTATGGTCAAAACCACGCCAGACTTACCGTTTTTGAGAAAAAATATGTGCATCGCACAATAACATACATATTTTTAGCTAAAAGTATGGCATAATTTGGTTTATTTTCATTTTCTCGGAAACTACTAGGCCTAGAATTAAGATTTTTGGTTTAAAATGTTCGTAATGAATGCCTCTACAAATCTTGTTATGGTCAAAACCACGCCAGACTTACCGTTTTTGAGAAAAAATATGTGCATCGCACAATAACATACATATTTTTAGCTAAAAGTATGGCATAATTTGGTTTATTTCCATTTTCTCGGAAACTACTAGGCCTAGAATTAAGATTTTTGGTTTAAAATGTTCGTAATGAATGCCTCTACAAATCTTGTTATGGTCAAAACCACGCCAGACTTACCGTTTTTGAGAAAAAATATGTGTATCGCACAATAACATACATATTTTTACATATTTTCTGCTAAAAGTATGGCATAATTTGGTTTATTTCCATTTTCTCGGAAACTACTAGGCCTAGAATTAAGATTTTTGGTTTAAAATGTTCGTAATGAATGCTTCTACAAATCTTTTTATGGTCAAAACCACGCCAGACTTACCGTTTTTGAGAAAAAATATGTGTATCGCACAATAACATACATATTTTTACATATTTTCAGCTAAAAGTATGGCATAATTTGGTTTATTTCCATTTTCTCGGAAACTACTAGGCCTAGAATTAAGATTTTTGGTTTAAAATGTTCGTAATGAATGCCTCTACAAATCTTGTTATGGTCAAAACCACGCCAGACTTACCGTTTTTGAGAAAAAATATGTGTATCGCACAATAACATACATATTTTTACATATTTTCAGCTAAAAGTATGGCATAATTTGGTTTATTTCCATTTTCTCGGAAACTACTAGGCCTAGAATTAAGATTTTTGGTTTAAAATGTTCGTAATGAATGCCTCTACAAATCTTGTTATGGTCAAAACCACGCCAGACTTACCCTTTTTGAGAAAAAATATGTGCATCGCACAATAACATACATATTTTTACATATTTTTAGCTAAAAGTATGGCATAATTTGGTTTATTTCCATTTTCTCGGAAACTACTAGGCCTAGAATTAAGATTTTTGGTTTAAAATGTTCGTAATGAATGCCTCTACAAATCTTGTTATGGTCAAAACCACGCCAGACTTACCGTTTTTGAGAAAAAATATGTGCATCGCACAATAACATACATATTTTTAGCTAAAAGTATGGCATAATTTGGTTTATTTCCATTTTCTCGGAAACTACTAGGCCTAGAATTAAGATTTTTGGTTTAAAATGTTCGTAATGAATGCCTCTACAAATCTTGTTATGGTCAAAACCACGCCAGACTTACCGTTTTTGAGAAAAAATATGTGTATCGCACAATAACATACATATTTTTACATATTTTCAGCTAAAAGTATGGCATAATTTGGTTTATTTCCATTTTCTCGGAAACTACTAGGCCTAGAATTAAGATTTTTGGTTTAAAATGTTCGTAATGAATGCCTCTACAAATCTTGTTATGGTCAAAACCACGCCAGACTTACCGTTTTTGAGAAAAAATATGTGTATCGCACAATAACATACATATTTTTACATATTTTCAGCTAAAAGTATGGCATAATTTGGTTTATTTCCATTTTCTCGGAAACTACTAGGCCTAGAATTAAGATTTTTGGTTTAAAATGTTCGTAATGAATGCCTCTACAAATCTTGTTATGGTCAAAACCACGCCAGACTTACCGTTTTTGAGAAAAAATATGTGTATCGCACAATAACATACATATTTTTACATATTTTCAGCTAAAAGTATGGCATAATTTGGTTTATTTCCATTTTCTCGGAAACTACTAGGCCTAGAATTAAGATTTTTGGTTTAAAATGTTCGTAATGAATGCCTCTACAAATCTTGTTATGGTCAAAACAACGCCAGACTTACCGTTTTTGAGAAAAAATATGTGTATCGCACAATAACATACATATTTTTACATATTTTCAGCTAAAAGTATGGCATAATTTGGTTTATTTCCATTTTCTCGGAAACTACTAGGCCTAGAATTAAGATTTTTGGTTTAAAATGTTCGTAATGAATGCCTCTACAAATCTTGTTATGGTCAAAACCACGCCAGACTTACCGTTTTTGAGAAAAAATATGTGCATCGCACAATAACATACATATTTTTAGCTAAAAGTATGGCATAATTTGGTTTATTTTCATTTTCTCGGAAACTACTAGGCCTAGAATTAAGATTTTTGGTTTAAAATGTTCGTAATGAATGCCTCTACAAATCTTGTTATGGTCAAAACCACGCCAGACTTACCGTTTTTGAGAAAAAATATGTGCATCGCACAATAACATACATATTTTTAGCTAAAAGTATGGCATAATTTGGTTTATTTTCATTTTCTCGGAAACTACTAGGCCTAGAATTAAGATTTTTGGTTTAAAATGTTCGTAATGAATGCCTCTACAAATCTTGTTATGGTCAAAACCACGCCAGACTTACCGTTTTTGAGAAAAAATATGTGTATCGCACAATAACATACATATTTTTACATATTTTCAGCTAAAAGTATGGCATAATTTGGTTTATTTCCATTTTCTCGGAAACTACTAGGCCTAGAATTAAGATTTTTGGTTTAAAATGTTCGTAATGAATGCCTCTACAAATCTTGTTATGGTCAAAACCACGCCAGACTTACCCTTTTTGAGAAAAAATATGTGCATCGCACAATAACATACATATTTTTAGCTAAAAGTATGGCATAATTTGGTTTATTTCCATTTTCTCGGAAACTACTAGGCCTAGAATTAAGATTTTTGGTTTAAAATGTTCGTAATGAATGCCTCTACAAATCTTGTTATGGTCAAAACCACGCCAGACTTACCGTTTTTGAGAAAAAATATGTGTATCGCACAATAACATACATATTTTTACATATTTTCAGCTAAAAGTATGGCATAATTTGGTTTATTTCCATTTTCTCGGAAACTACTAGGCCTAGAATTAAGATTTTTGGTTTAAAATGTTCGTAATGAATGCCTCTACAAATCTTGTTATGGTCAAAACCACGCCAGACTTACCGTTTTTGAGAAAAAATATGTGCATTGCACAATAACATACATATTTTTAGCTAAAAGTATGGCATAATTTGGTTTATTTTCATTTTCTCGGAAACTACTAGGCCTAGAATTAAGATTTTTGGTTTAAAATGTTCGTAATGAATGCCTCTACAAATCTTGTTATGGTCAAAACCACGCCAGACTTACCGTTTTTGAGAAAAAATATGTGCATCGCACAATAACATACATATTTTTAGCTAAAAGTATGGCATAATTTGGTTTATTTCCATTTTCTCGGAAACTACTAGGCCTAGAATTAAGATTTTTGGTTTAAAATGTTCGTAATGAATGCCTCTACAAATCTTGTTATGGTCAAAACCACGCCAGACTTACCGTTTTTGAGAAAAAATATGTGTATCGCACAATAACATACATATTTTTACATATTTTCAGCTAAAAGTATGGCATAATTTGGTTTATTTCCATTTTCTCGGAAACTACTAGGCCTAGAATTAAGATTTTTGGTTTAAAATGTTCGTAATGAATGCCTCTACAAATCTTGTTATGGTCAAAACCACGCCAGACTTACCGTTTTTGAGAAAAAATATGTGTATCGCACAATAACATACATATTTTTACATATTTTCAGCTAAAAGTATGGCATAATTTGGTTTATTTCCATTTTCTCGGAAACTACTAGGCCTAGAATTAAGATTTTTGGTTTAAAATGTTCGTAATGAATGCCTCTACAAATCTTGTTATGGTCAAAACCACGCCAGACTTACCCTTTTTGAGAAAAAATATGTGCATCGCACAATAACATACATATTTTTACATATTTTTAGCTAAAAGTATGGCATAATTTGGTTTATTTCCATTTTCTCGGAAACTACTAGGCCTAGAATTAAGATTTTTGGTTTAAAATGTTCGTAATGAATGCCTCTACAAATCTTGTTATGGTCAAAACCACGCCAGACTTACCGTTTTTGAGAAAAAATATGTGCATCGCACAATAACATACATATTTTTAGCTAAAAGTATGGCATAATTTGGTTTATTTCCATTTTCTCGGAAACTACTAGGCCTAGAATTAAGATTTTTGGTTTAAAATGTTCGTAATGAATGCCTCTACAAATCTTGTTATGGTCAAAACCACGCCAGACTTACCGTTTTTGAGAAAAAATATGTGTATCGCACAATAACATACATATTTTTACATATTTTCAGCTAAAAGTATGGCATAATTTGGTTTATTTCCATTTTCTCGGAAACTACTAGGCCTAGAATTAAGATTTTTGGTTTAAAATGTTCGTAATGAATGCCTCTACAAATCTTGTTATGGTCAAAACCACGCCAGACTTACCGTTTTTGAGAAAAAATATGTGTATCGCACAATAACATACATATTTTTACATATTTTCAGCTAAAAGTATGGCATAATTTGGTTTATTTCCATTTTCTCGGAAACTACTAGGCCTAGAATTAAGATTTTTGGTTTAAAATGTTCGTAATGAATGCCTCTACAAATCTTGTTATGGTCAAAACCACGCCAGACTTACCGTTTTTGAGAAAAAATATGTGTATCGCACAATAACATACATATTTTTACATATTTTCAGCTAAAAGTATGGCATAATTTGGTTTATTTCCATTTTCTCGGAAATTACTAGGCCTAGAATTAAGATTTTTGGTTTAAAATGTTCGTAATGAATGCCTCTACAAATCTTGTTATGGTCAAAACAACGCCAGACTTACCGTTTTTGAGAAAAAATATGTGTATCGCACAATAACATACATATTTTTACATATTTTCAGCTAAAAGTATGGCATAATTTGGTTTATTTCCATTTTCTCGGAAACTACTAGGCCTAGAATTAAGATTTTTGGTTTAAAATGTTCGTAATGAATGCCTCTACAAATCTTGTTATGGTCAAAACCACGCCAGACTTACCGTTTTTGAGAAAAAATATGTGCATCGCACAATAACATACATATTTTTAGCTAAAAGTATGGCATAATTTGGTTTATTTTCATTTTCTCGGAAACTACTAGGCCTAGAATTAAGATTTTTGGTTTAAAATGTTCGTAATGAATGCCTCTACAAATCTTGTTATGGTCAAAACCACGCCAGACTTACCGTTTTTGAGAAAAAATATGTGCATCGCACAATAACATACATATTTTTAGCTAAAAGTATGGCATAATTTGGTTTATTTTCATTTTCTCGGAAACTACTAGGCCTAGAATTAAGATTTTTGGTTTAAAATGTTCGTAATGAATGCCTCTACAAATCTTGTTATGGTCAAAACCACGCCAGACTTACCGTTTTTGAGAAAAAATATGTGTATCGCACAATAACATACATATTTTTACATATTTTCAGCTAAAAGTATGGCATAATTTGGTTTATTTCCATTTTCTCGGAAACTACTAGGCCTAGAATTAAGATTTTTGGTTTAAAATGTTCGTAATGAATGCCTCTACAAATCTTGTTATGGTCAAAACCACGCCAGACTTACCCTTTTTGAGAAAAAATATGTGCATCGCACAATAACATACATATTTTTAGCTAAAAGTATGGCATAATTTGGTTTATTTCCATTTTCTCGGAAACTACTAGGCCTAGAATTAAGATTTTTGGTTTAAAATGTTCGTAATGAATGCCTCTACAAATCTTGTTATGGTCAAAACCACGCCAGACTTACCGTTTTTGAGAAAAAATATGTGTATCGCACAATAACATACATATTTTTACATATTTTCAGCTAAAAGTATGGCATAATTTGGTTTATTTCCATTTTCTCGGAAACTACTAGGCCTAGAATTAAGATTTTTGGTTTAAAATGTTCGTAATGAATGCCTCTACAAATCTTGTTATGGTCAAAACCACGCCAGACTTACCGTTTTTGAGAAAAAATATGTGCATTGCACAATAACATACATATTTTTAGCTAAAAGTATGGCATAATTTGGTTTATTTTCATTTTCTCGGAAACTACTAGGCCTAGAATTAAGATTTTTGGTTTAAAATGTTCGTAATGAATGCCTCTACAAATCTTGTTATGGTCAAAACCACGCCAGACTTACCGTTTTTGAGAAAAAATATGTGCATCGCACAATAACATACATATTTTTAGCTAAAAGTATGGCATAATTTGGTTTATTTCCATTTTCTCGGAAACTACTAGGCCTAGAATTAAGATTTTTGGTTTAAAATGTTCGTAATGAATGCCTCTACAAATCTTGTTATGGTCAAAACCACGCCAGACTTACCGTTTTTGAGAAAAAATATGTGTATCGCACAATAACATACATATTTTTACATATTTTCAGCTAAAAGTATGGCATAATTTGGTTTATTTCCATTTTCTCGGAAACTACTAGGCCTAGAATTAAGATTTTTGGTTTAAAATGTTCGTAATGAATGCCTCTACAAATCTTGTTATGGTCAAAACCACGCCAGACTTACCGTTTTTGAGAAAAAATATGTGTATCGCACAATAACATACATATTTTTAGCTAAAAGTATGGCATAATTTGGTTTATTTCCATTTTCTCGGAAACTACTAGGCCTAGAATTAAGATTTTAGGTTTAAAATGTTCGTAATGAATGCCTCTACAAATCTTGTTATGGTCAAAACCACGCCAGACTTACCGTTTTTGAGAAAAAATATGTGTATCGCACAATAACATACATATTTTTACATATTTTCAGCTAAAAGTATGGCATAATTTGGTTTATTTCCATTTTCTCGGAAACTACTAGGCCTAGAATTAAGATTTTTGGTTTAAAATGTTCGTAATGAATGCCTCTACAAATCTTGTTATGGTCAAAACCACGCCAGACTTACCGTTTTTGAGAAAAAATATGTGTATCGCACAATAACATACATATTTTTACATATTTTCAGCTAAAAGTATGGCATAATTTGGTTTATTTCCATTTTCTCGGAAACTACTAGGCCTAGAATTAAGATTTTTGGTTTAAAATGTTCGTAATGAATGCCTCTACAAATCTTGTTATGGTCAAAACCACGCCAGACTTACCCTTTTTGAGAAAAAATATGTGCATCGCACAATAACATACATATTTTTAGCTAAAAGTATGGCATAATTTGGTTTATTTCCATTTTCTCGGAAACTACTAGGCCTAGAATTAAGATTTTTGGTTTAAAATGTTCGTAATGAATGCCTCTACAAATCTTGTTATGGTCAAAACCACGCCAGACTTACCGTTTTTGAGAAAAAATATGTGTATCGCACAATAACATACATATTTTTACATATTTTCAGCTAAAAGTATGGCATAATTTGGTTTATTTCCATTTTCTCGGAAACTACTAGGCCTAGAATTAAGATTTTTGGTTTAAAATGTTCGTAATGAATGCCTCTACAAATCTTGTTATGGTCAAAACCACGCCAGACTTACCGTTTTTGAGAAAAAATATGTGCATTGCACAATAACATACATATTTTTAGCTAAAAGTATGGCATAATTTGGTTTATTTTCATTTTCTCGGAAACTACTAGGCCTAGAATTAAGATTTTTGGTTTAAAATGTTCGTAATGAATGCCTCTACAAATCTTGTTATGGTCAAAACCACGCCAGACTTACCGTTTTTGAGAAAAAATATGTGCATCGCACAATAACATACATATTTTTAGCTAAAAGTATGGCATAATTTGGTTTATTTCCATTTTCTCGGAAACTACTAGGCCTAGAATTAAGATTTTTGGTTTAAAATGTTCGTAATGAATGCCTCTACAAATCTTGTTATGGTCAAAACCACGCCAGACTTACCGTTTTTGAGAAAAAATATGTGTATCGCACAATAACATACATATTTTTACATATTTTCAGCTAAAAGTATGGCATAATTTGGTTTATTTCCATTTTCTCGGAAACTACTAGGCCTAGAATTAAGATTTTTGGTTTAAAATGTTCGTAATGAATGCCTCTACAAATCTTGTTATGGTCAAAACCACGCCAGACTTACCGTTTTTGAGAAAAAATATGTGTATCGCACAATAACATACATATTTTTAGCTAAAAGTATGGCATAATTTGGTTTATTTTCATTTTCTCGGAAACTACTAGGCCTAGAATTAAGATTTTTGGTTTAAAATGTTCGTAATGAATGCCTCTACAAATCTTGTTATGGTCAAAACCACGCCAGACTTACCGTTTTTGAGAAAAAATATGTGCATCGCACAATAACATACATATTTTTAGCTAAAAGTATGGCATAATTTGGTTTATTTCCATTTTCTCGGAAACTACTAGGCCTAGAATTAAGATTTTTGGTTTAAAATGTTCGTAATGAATGCCTCTACAAATCTTGTTATGGTCAAAACCACGCCAGACTTACCGTTTTTGAGAAAAAATATGTGCATCGCACAATAACATACATATTTTTAGCTAAAAGTATGGCATAATTTGGTTTATTTCCATTTTCTCGGAAACTACTAGGCCTAGAATTAAGATTTTTGGTTTAAAATGTTCGTAATGAATGCCTCTACAAATCTTGTTATGGTCAAAACCACGCCAGACTTACCGTTTTTGAGAAAAAATATGTGTATCGCACAATAACATACATATTTTTACATATTTTCAGCTAAAAGTATGGCATAATTTGGTTTATTTCCATTTTCTCGGAAACTACTAGGCCTAGAATTAAGATTTTTGGTTTAAAATGTTCGTAATGAATGCCTCTACAAATCTTGTTATGGTCAAAACCACGCCAGACTTACCGTTTTTGAGAAAAAATATGTGCATCGCACAATAACATACATATTTTTACATATTTTCAGCTAAAAGTATGGCATAATTTGGTTTATTTTCATTTTCTCGGAAACTACTAGGCCTAGAATTAAGATTTTTGGTTTAAAATGTTCGTAATGAATGCCTCTACAAATCTTGTTATGGTCAAAACCACGCCAGACTTACCGTTTTTGAGAAAAAATATGTGTATCGCACAATAACATACATATTTTTACATATTTTCAGCTAAAAGTATGACATAATTTGGTTTATTTCCATTTTCTCGGAAACTACTAGGCCTAGAATTAAGATTTTTGGTTTAAAATGTTCGTAATGAATGCCTCTACAAATCTTGTTATGGTCAAAACCACGCCAGACTTACCGTTTTTGAGAAAAAATATGTGTATCGCACAATAACATACATATTTTTAGCTAAAAGTATGGCATAATTTGGTTTATTTTCATTTTCTCGGAAACTACTAGGCCTAGAATTAAGATTTTTGGTTTAAAATGTTCGTAATGAATGCCTCTACAAATCTTGTTATGGTCAAAACCACGCCAGACTTACCGTTTTTGAGAAAAAATATGTGCATCGCACAATAACATTCATATTTTTAGCTAAAAGTATGGCATAATTTGGTTTATTTTCATTTTCTCGGAAACTACTAGGCCTAGAATTAAGATTTTTGGTTTAAAATGTTCGTAATGAATGCCTCTACAAATCTTGTTATGGTCAAAACCACGCCAGACTTACCGTTTTTGAGAAAAAATATGTGTATCGCACAATAACATACATATTTTTACATATTTTCAGCTAAAAGTATGGCATAATTTGGTTTATTTCCATTTTCTCGGAAACTACTAGGCCTAGAATTAAGATTTTTGGTTTAAAATGTTCGTAATGAATGCCTCTACAAATCTTGTTATGGTCAAAACCACGCCAGACTTACCGTTTTTGAGAAAAAATATGTGTATCGCACAATAACATACATATTTTTACATATTTTCAGCTAAAAGTATGGCATAATTTGGTTTATTTCCATTTTCTCGGAAACTACTAGGCCTAGAATTAAGATTTTTGGTTTAAAATGTTCGTAATGAATGCCTCTACAAATCTTGTTATGGTCAAAACCACGCCAGACTTACCGTTTTTGAGAAAAAATATGTGCATCGCACAATAACATACATATTTTTACATATTTTCAGCTAAAAGTATGGCATAATTTGGTTTATTTTCATTTTCTCGGAAACTACTAGGCCTAGAATTAAGATTTTTGGTTTAAAATGTTCGTAATGAATGCCTCTACAAATCTTGTTATGGTCAAAACCACGCCAGACTTACCGTTTTTGAGAAAAAATATGTGTATCGCACAATAACATACATATTTTTACATATTTTCAGCTAAAAGTATGGCATAATTTGGTTTATTTCCATTTTCTCGGAAACTACTAGGCCTAGAATTAAGATTTTTGGTTTAAAATGTTCGTAATGAATGCCTCTACAAATCTTGTTATGGTCAAAACCACGCCAGACTTACCGTTTTTGAGAAAAAATATGTGTATCGCACAATAACATACATATTTTTACATATTTTCAGCTAAAAGTATGGCATAATTTGGTTTATTTTCATTTTCTCGGAAACTACTAGGCCTAGAATTAAGATTTTTGGTTTAAAATGTTCGTAATGAATGCCTCTACAAATCTTGTTATGGTCAAAACCACGCCAGACTTACCGTTTTTGAGAAAAAATATGTGCATCGCACAATAACATACATATTTTTAGCTAAAAGTATGGCATAATTTGGTTTATTTCCATTTTCTCGGAAACTACTAGGCCTAGAATTAAGATTTTTGGTTTAAAATGTTCGTAATGAATGCCTCTACAAATCTTGTTATGGTCAAAACCACGCCAGACTTACCGTTTTTGAGAAAAAATATGTGTATCGCACAATAACATACATATTTTTACATATTTTCAGCTAAAAGTATGGCATAATTTGGTTTATTTCCATTTTCTCGGAAACTACTAGGCCTAGAATTAAGATTTTTGGTTTAAAATGTTCGTAATGAATGCCTCTACAAATCTTGTTATGGTCAAAACCACGCCAGACTTACCGTTTTTGAGAAAAAATATGTGCATCGCACAATAACATACATATTTTTAGCTAAAAGTATGGCATAATTTGGTTTATTTCCACTTTCTCGGAAACTACTAGGCCTAGAATTAAGATTTTTGGTTTAAAATGTTCGTAATGAATGCCTCTACAAATCTTGTTATGGTCAAAACCACGCCAGACTTACCGTTTTTGAGAAAAAATATGTGCATCGCACAATAACATACATATTTTTAGCTAAAAGTATGGCATAATTTGGTTTATTTTCATTTTCTCGGAAACTACTAGGCCTAGAATTAAGATTTTTGGTTTAAAATGTTCGTAATGAATGCCTCTACAAATCTTGTTATGGTCAAAACCACGCCAGACTTACCGTTTTTGAGAAAAAATATGTGCATCGCACAATAACATACATATTTTTAGCTAAAAGTATGGCATAATTTGGTTTATTTCCATTTTCTCGGAAACTACTAGGCCTAGAATTAAGATTTTTGGTTTAAAATGTTCGTAATGAATGCCTCTACAAATCTTGTTATGGTCAAAACCACGCCAGACTTACCGTTTTTGAGAAAAAATATGTGCATCGCACAATAACATACATATTTTTAGCTAAAAGTATGGCATAATTTGGTTTATTTTCATTTTCTCGGAAACTACTAGGCCTAGAATTAAGATTTTTGGTTTAAAATGTTCGTAATGAATGCCTCTACAAATCTTGTTATGGTCAAAACCACGCCAGACTTACCGTTTTTGAGAAAAAATATGTGCATCGCACAATAACATACATATTTTTAGCTAAAAGTATGGCATAATTTGGTTTATTTCCATTTTCTCGGAAACTACTAGGCCTAGAATTAAGATTTTTGGTTTAAAATGTTCGTAATGAATGCCTCTACAAATCTTGTTATGGTCAAAACCACGCCAGACTTACCGTTTTTGAGAAAAAATATGTGCATCGCACAATAACATACATATTTTTAGCTAAAAGTATGGCATAATTTGGTTTATTTTCATTTTCTCGGAAACTACTAGGCCTAGAATTAAGATTTTTGGTTTAAAATGTTCGTAATGAATGCCTCTACAAATCTTGTTATGGTCAAAACCACGCCAGACTTACCGTTTTTGAGAAAAAATATGTGCATCGCACAATAACATACATATTTTTAGCTAAAAGTATGGCATAATTTGGTTTATTTCCATTTTCTCGGAAACTACTAGGCCTAGAACTAAGATTTTTGGTTTAAAATGTTCGTAATGAATGCCTCTACAAATCTTGTTATGGTCAAAACCACGCCAGACTTACCGTTTTTGAGAAAAAATATGTGCATCGCACAATAACATACATATTTTTAGCTAAAAGTATGGCATAATTTGGTTTATTTCCATTTTCTCGGAAACTACTAGGCCTAGAATTAAGATTTTTGGTTTAAAATGTTCGTAATGAATGCCTCTACAAATCTTGTTATGGTCAAAACCACGCCAGACTTACCGTTTTTGAGAAAAAATATGTGTATCGCACAATAACATACATATTTTTACATATTTTCAGCTAAAAGTATGGCATAATTTGGTTTATTTCCATTTTCTCGGAAACTACTAGGCCTAGAATTAAGATTTTTGGTTTAAAATGTTCGTAATGAATGCCTCTACAAATCTTGTTATGGTCAAAACCACGCCAGACTTACCGTTTTTGAGAAAAAATATGTGTATCGCACAATAACATACATATTTTTACATATTTTCAGCTAAAAGTATGGCATAATTTGGTTTATTTCCATTTTCTCGGAAACTACTAGGCCTAGAATTAAGATTTTTGGTTTAAAATGTTCGTAATGAATGCCTCTACAAATCTTGTTATGGTCAAAACCACGCCAGACTTACCGTTTTTGAGAAAAAATATGTGTATCGCACAATAACATACATATTTTTACATATTTTCAGCTAAAAGTATGGCATAATTTGGTTTATTTCCATTTTCTCGGAAACTACTAGGCCTAGAATTAAGATTTTTGGTTTAAAATGTTCGTAATGAATGCCTCTACAAATCTTGTTATGGTCAAAACCACGCCAGACTTACCGTTTTTGAGAAAAAATATGTGCATCGCACAATAACATACATATTTTTAGCTAAAAGTATGGCATAATTTGGTTTATTTTCATTTTCTCGGAAACTACTAGGCCTAGAATTAAGATTTTTGGTTTAAAATGTTCGTAATGAATGCCTCTACAAATCTTGTTATGGTCAAAACCACGCCAGACTTACCGTTTTTGAGAAAAAATATGTGCATCGCACAATAACATACATATTTTTACATATTTTCAGCTAAAAGTATGGCATAATTTGGTTTATTTCCATTTTCTCGGAAACTACTAGGCCTAGAATTAAGATTTTTGGTTTAAAATGTTCGTAATGAATGCCTCTACAAATCTTGTTATGGTCAAAACCACGCCAGACTTACCGTTTTTGAGAAAAAATATGTGTATCGCACAATAACATACATATTTTTACATATTTTCAGCTAAAAGTATGGCATAATTTGGTTTATTTCCATTTTCTCGGAAACTACTAGGCCTAGAATTAAGATTTTTGGTTTAAAATGTTCGTAATGAATGCCTCTACAAATCTTGTTATGGTCAAAACCACGCCAGACTTACCGTTTTTGAGAAAAAATATGTGTATCGCACAATAACATACATATTTTTACATATTTTCAGCTAAAAGTATGGCATAATTTGGTTTATTTCCATTTTCTCGGAAACTACTAGGCCTAGAATTAAGATTTTTGGTTTAAAATGTTCGTAATGAATGCCTCTACAAATCTTGTTATGGTCAAAACCACGCCAGACTTACCGTTTTTGAGAAAAAATATGTGTATCGCACAATAACATACATATTTTTACATATTTTCAGCTAAAAGTATGGCATAATTTGGTTTATTTCCATTTTCTCGGAAACTACTAGGCCTAGAATTAAGATTTTTGGTTTAAAATGTTCGTAATGAATGCCTCTACAAATCTTGTTATGGTCAAAACCACGCCAGACTTACCGTTTTTGAGAAAAAATATGTGTATCGCACAATAACATACATATTTTTACATATTTTCAGCTAAAAGTATGGCATAATTTGGTTTATTTCCATTTTCTCGGAAACTACTAGGCCTAGAATTAAGATTTTTGGTTTAAAATGTTCGTAATGAATGCCTCTACAAATCTTGTTATGGTCAAAACCACGCCAGACTTACCGTTTTTGAGAAAAAATATGTGCATCGCACAATAACATACATATTTTTAGCTAAAAGTATGGCATAATTTGGTTTATTTTCATTTTCTCGGAAACTACTAGGCCTAGAATTAAGATTTTTGGTTTAAAATGTTCGTAATGAATGCCTCTACAAATCTTGTTATGGTCAAAACCACGCCAGACTTACCGTTTTTGAGAAAAAATATGTGCATCGCACAATAACATACATATTTTTAGCTAAAAGTATGGCATAATTTGGTTTATTTCCATTTTCTCGGAAACTACTAGGCCTAGAATTAAGATTTTTGGTTTAAAATGTTCGTAATGAATGCCTCTACAAATCTTGTTATGGTCAAAACCACGCCAGACTTACCGTTTTTGAGAAAAAATATGTGCATCGCACAATAACATACATATTTTTAGCTAAAAGTATGGCATAATTTGGTTTATTTTCATTTTCTCGGAAACTACTAGGCCTAGAATTAAGATTTTTGGTTTAAAATGTTCGTAATGAATGCCTCTACAAATCTTGTTATGGTCAAAACCACGCCAGACTTACCGTTTTTGAGAAAAAATATGTGCATCGCACAATAACATACATATTTTTAGCTAAAAGTATGGCATAATTTGGTTTATTTCCATTTTCTCGGAAACTACTAGGCCTAGAATTAAGATTTTTGGTTTAAAATGTTCGTAATGAATGCCTCTACAAATCTTGTTATGGTCAAAACCACGCCAGACTTACCGTTTTTGAGAAAAAATATGTGTATCGCACAATAACATACATATTTTTACATATTTTCAGCTAAAAGTATGGCATAATTTGGTTTATTTCCATTTTCTCGGAAACTACTAGGCCTAGAATTAAGATTTTTGGTTTAAAATGTTCGTAATGAATGCCTCTACAAATCTTGTTATGGTCAAAACCACGCCAGACTTACCGTTTTTGAGAAAAAATATGTGCATCGCACAATAACATACATATTTTTAGCTAAAAGTATGGCATAATTTGGTTTATTTTCATTTTCTCGGAAACTACTAGGCCTAGAATTAAGATTTTTGGTTTAAAATGTTCGTAATGAATGCCTCTACAAATCTTGTTATGGTCAAAACCACGCCAGACTTACCGTTTTTGAGAAAAAATATGTGCATCGCACAATAACATACATATTTTTAGCTAAAAGTATGGCATAATTTGGTTTATTTTCATTTTCTCGGAAACTACTAGGCCTAGAATTAAGATTTTTGGTTTAAAATGTTCGTAATGAATGCCTCTACAAATCTTGTTATGGTCAAAACCACGCCAGACTTACCGTTTTTGAGAAAAAATATGTGTATCGCACAATAACATACATATTTTTACATATTTTCAGCTAAAAGTATGGCATAATTTGGTTTATTTCCATTTTCTCGGAAACTACTAGGCCTAGAATTAAGATTTTTGGTTTAAAATGTTCGTAATGAATGCCTCTACAAATCTTGTTATGGTCAAAACCACGCCAGACTTACCGTTTTTGAGAAAAAATATGTGCATCGCACAATAACATACATATTTTTAGCTAAAAGTATGGCATAATTTGGTTTATTTCCATTTTCTCGGAAACTACTAGGCCTAGAATTAAGATTTTTGGTTTAAAATGTTCGTAATGAATGCCTCTACAAATCTTGTTATGGTCAAAACCACGCCAGACTTACCGTTTTTGAGAAAAAATATGTGCATCGCACAATAACATACATATTTTTAGCTAAAAGTATGGCATAATTTGGTTTATTTTCATTTTCTCGGAAACTACTAGGCCTAGAATTAAGATTTTTGGTTTAAAATGTTCGTAATGAATGCCTCTACAAATCTTGTTATGGTCAAAACCACGCCAGACTTACCGTTTTTGAGAAAAAATATGTGTATCGCACAATAACATACATATTTTTACATATTTTCAGCTAAAAGTATGGCATAATTTGGTTTATTTCCATTTTCTCGGAAACTACTAGGCCTAGAATTAAGATTTTTGGTTTAAAATGTTCGTAATGAATGCCTCTACAAATCTTGTTATGGTCAAAACCACGCCAGACTTACCGTTTTTGAGAAAAAATATGTGTATCGCACAATAACATACATATTTTTACATATTTTCAGCTAAAAGTATGGCATAATTTGGTTTATTTCCATTTTCTCGGAAACTACTAGGCCTAGAATTAAGATTTTTGGTTTAAAATGTTCGTAATGAATGCCTCTACAAATCTTGTTATGGTCAAAACCACGCCAGACTTACCGTTTTTGAGAAAAAATATGTGCATCGCACAATAACATACATATTTTTAGCTAAAAGTATGGCATAATTTGGTTTATTTTCATTTTCTCGGAAACTACTAGGCCTAGAATTAAGATTTTTGGTTTAAAATGTTCGTAATGAATGCCTCTACAAATCTTGTTATGGTCAAAACCACGCCAGACTTACCGTTTTTGAGAAAAAATATGTGTATCGCACAATAACATACATATTTTTACATATTTTCAGCTAAAAGTATGGCATAATTTGGTTTATTTTCATTTTCTCGGAAACTACTAGGCCTAGAATTAAGATTTTTGGTTTAAAATGTTCGTAATGAATGCCTCTACAAATCTTGTTATGGTCAAAACCACGCCAGACTTACCGTTTTTGAGAAAAAATATGTGCATCGCACAATAACATACATATTTTTAGCTAAAAGTATGGCATAATTTGGTTTATTTTCATTTTCTCGGAAACTACTAGGCCTAGAATTAAGATTTTTGGTTTAAAATGTTCGTAATGAATGCCTCTACAAATCTTGTTATGGTCAAAACCACGCCAGACTTACCCTTTTTGAGAAAAAATATGTGTATCGCACAATAACATACATATTTTTACATATTTTCAGCTAAAAGTATGGCATAATTTGGTTTATTTCCATTTTCTCGGAAACTACTAGGCCTAGAATTAAGATTTTTGGTTTAAAATGTTAGTAATGAATGCCTCTACAAATCTTGTTATGGTCAAAACCACGCCAGACTTACCGTTTTTGAGAAAAAATATGTGCATCGCACAATAACATACATATTTTTAGCTAAAAGTATGGCATAATTTGGTTTATTTCCATTTTCTCGGAAACTACTAGGCCTAGAATTAAGATTTTTGGTTTAAAATGTTCGTAATGAATGCCTCTACAAATCTTGTTATGGTCAAAACCACGCCAGACTTACCGTTTTTGAGAAAAAATATGTGCATCGCACAATAACATACATATTTTTACATATTTTCAGCTAAAAGTATGGCATAATTTGGTTTATTTCCATTTTCTCGGAAACTACTAGGCCTAGAATTAAGATTTTTGGTTTAAAATGTTCGTAATGAATGCCTCTACAAATCTTGTTATGGTCAAAACCACGCCAGACTTACCGTTTTTGAGAAAAAATCTGTGCATCGCACAATAACATACATATTTTTAGCTAAAAGTATGGCATAATTTGGTTTATTTCCATTTTCTCGGAAACTACTAGGCCTAGAATTAAGATTTTTGGTTTAAAATGTTCGTAATGAATGCCTCTACAAATCTTGTTATGGTCAAAACCACGCCAGACTTACCGTTTTTGAGAAAAAATATGTGTATCGCACAATAACATACATATTTTTACATATTTTCAGCTAAAAGTATGGCATAATTTGGTTTATTTCCATTTTCTCGGAAACTACTAGGCCTAGAATTAAGATTTTTGGTTTAAAATGTTCGTAATGAATGCCTCTACAAATCTTGTTATGGTCAAAACCACGCCAGACTTACCGTTTTTGAGAAAAAATATGTGCATCGCACAATAACATACATATTTTTAGCTAAAAGTATGGCATAATTTGGTTTATTTTCATTTTCTCGGAAACTACTAGGCCTAGAATTAAGATTTTTGGTTTAAAATGTTCGTAATGAATGCCTCTACAAATCTTGTTATGGTCAAAACCACGCCAGACTTACCGTTTTTGAGAAAAAATATGTGTATCGCACAATAACATACATATTTTTACATATTTTCAGCTAAAAGTATGGCATAATTTGGTTTATTTCCATTTTCTCGGAAACTACTAGGCCTAGAATTAAGATTTTTGGTTTAAAATGTTCGTAATGAATGCCTCTACAAATCTTGTTATGGTCAAAACCACGCCAGACTTACCGTTTTTGAGAAAAAATATGTGCATCGCACAATAACATACATATTTTTAGCTAAAAGTATGGCATAATTTGGTTTATTTCCATTTTCTCGGAAACTACTAGGCCTAGAATTAAGATTTTTGGTTTAAAATGTTCGTAATGAATGCCTCTACAAATCTTGTTATGGTCAAAACCACGCCAGACTTACCGTTTTTGAGAAAAAATATGTGCATCGCACAATAACATACATATTTTTAGCTAAAAGTATGGCATAATTTGGTTTATTTTCATTTTCTCGGAAACTACTAGGCCTAGAATTAAGATTTTTGGTTTAAAATGTTCGTAATGAATGCCTCTACAAATCTTGTTATGGTCAAAACCACGCCAGACTTACCGTTTTTGAGAAAAAATATGTGCATCGCACAATAACATACATATTTTTACATATTTTCAGCTAAAAGTATGGCATAATTTGGTTTATTTCCATTTTCTCGGAAACTACTAGGCCTAGAATTAAGATTTTTGGTTTAAAATGTTCGTAATGAATGCCTCTACAAATCTTGTTATGGTCAAAACCACGCCAGACTTACCGTTTTTGAGAAAAAATCTGTGCATCGCACAATAACATACATATTTTTAGCTAAAAGTATGGCATAATTTGGTTTATTTCCATTTTCTCGGAAACTACTAGGCCTAGAATTAAGATTTTTGGTTTAAAATGTTCGTAATGAATGCCTCTACAAATCTTGTTATGGTCAAAACCACGCCAGACTTACCGTTTTTGAGAAAAAATATGTGCATCGCACAATAACATACATATTTTTAGCTAAAAGTATGGCATAATTTGGTTTATTTTCATTTTCTCGGAAACTACTAGGCCTAGAATTAAGATTTTTGGTTTAAAATGTTCGTAATGAATGCCTCTACAAATCTTGTTATGGTCAAAACCACGCCAGACTTACCGTTTTTGAGAAAAAATATGTGTATCGCACAATAACATACATATTTTTACATATTTTCAGCTAAAAGTATGGCATAATTTGGTTTATTTTCATTTTCTCGGAAACTACTAGGCCTAGAATTAAGATTTTTGGTTTAAAATGTTCGTAATGAATGCCTCTACAAATCTTGTTATGGTCAAAACCACGCCAGACTTACCGTTTTTGAGAAAAAATATGTGTATCGCACAATAACATACATATTTTTACATATTTTCAGCTAAAAGTATGGCATAATTTGGTTTATTTCCATTTTCTCGGAAACTACTAGGCCTAGAATTAAGATTTTTGGTTTAAAATGTTCGTAATGAATGCCTCTACAAATCTTGTTATGGTCAAAACCACGCCAGACTTACCGTTTTTGAGAAAAAATATGTGTATCGCACAATAACATACATATTTTTACATATTTTCAGCTAAAAGTATGGCATAATTTGGTTTATTTCCATTTTCTCGGAAACTACTAGGCCTAGAATTAAGATTTTTGGTTTAAAATGTTCGTAATGAATGCCTCTACAAATCTTGTTATGGTCAAAACCACGCCAGACTTACCGTTTTTGAGAAAAAATATGTGCATCGCACAATAACATACATATTTTTAGCTAAAAGTATGGCATAATTTGGTTTATTTCCATTTTCTCGGAAACTACTAGGCCTAGAATTAAGATTTTTGGTTTAAAATGTTCGTAATGAATGCCTCTACAAATCTTGTTATGGTCAAAACCACGCCAGACTTACCGTTTTTGAGAAAAAATATGTGCATCGCACAATAACATACATATTTTTAGCTAAAAGTATGGCATAATTTGGTTTATTTTCATTTTCTCGGAAACTACTAGGCCTAGAATTAAGATTTTTGGTTTAAAATGTTCGTAATGAATGCCTCTACAAATCTTGTTATGGTCAAAACCACGCCAGACTTACCGTTTTTGAGAAAAAATATGTGTATCGCACAATAACATACATATTTTTACATATTTTCAGCTAAAAGTATGGCATAATTTGGTTTATTTCCATTTTCTCGGAAACTACTAGGCCTAGAATTAAGATTTTTGGTTTAAAATGTTCGTAATGAATGCCTCTACAAATCTTGTTATGGTCAAAACCACGCCAGACTTACCGTTTTTGAGAAAAAATATGTGCATCGCACAATAACATACATATTTTTAGCTAAAAGTATGGCATAATTTGGTTTATTTTCATTTTCTCGGAAACTACTAGGCCTAGAATTAAGATTTTTGGTTTAAAATGTTCGTAATGAATGCCTCTACAAATCTTGTTATGGTCAAAACCACGCCAGACTTACCGTTTTTGAGAAAAAATATGTGTATCGCACAATAACATACATATTTTTACATATTTTCAGCTAAAAGTATGGCATAATTTGGTTTATTTCCATTTTCTCGGAAACTACTAGGCCTAGAATTAAGATTTTTGGTTTAAAATGTTCGTAATGAATGCCTCTACAAATCTTGTTATGGTCAAAACCACGCCAGACTTACCGTTTTTGAGAAAAAATATGTGTATCGCACAATAACATACATATTTTTACATATTTTCAGCTAAAAGTATGGCATAATTTGGTTTATTTTCATTTTCTCGGAAACTACTAGGCCTAGAATTAAGATTTTTGGTTTAAAATGTTCGTAATGAATGCCTCTACAAATCTTGTTATGGTCAAAACCACGCCAGACTTACCGTTTTTGGAGAAAAAATATGTGCATCGCACAATAACATACATATTTTTAGCTAAAAGTATGGCATAATTTGGCTTATTTTCATTTTCTCGGAAACTACTAGGCCTAGAATTAAGATTTTTGGTTTAAAATGTTCGTAATGAATGCCTCTACAAATCTTGTTATGGTCAAAACCACGCCAGACTTACCGTTTTTGAGAAAAAATATGTGCATCGCACAATAACATACATATTTTTAGCTAAAAGTATGGCATAATTTGGTTTATTTTCATTTTCTCGGAAACTACTAGGCCTAGAATTAAGATTTTTGGTTTAAAATGTTCGTAATGAATGCCTCTACAAATCTTGTTATGGTCAAAACCACGCCAGACTTACCGTTTTTGAGAAAAAATATGTGTATCGCACAATAACATACATATTTTTACATATTTTCAGCTAAAAGTATGGCATAATTTGGTTTATTTCCATTTTCTCGGAAACTACTAGGCCTAGAATTAAGATTTTTGGTTTAAAATGTTCGTAATGAATGCCTCTACAAATCTTGTTATGGTCAAAACCACGCCAGACTTACCGTTTTTGAGAAAAAATATGTGTATCGCACAATAACATACATATTTTTACATATTTTCAGCTAAAAGTATGGCATAATTTGGTTTATTTCCATTTTCTCGGAAACTACTAGGCCTAGAATTAAGATTTTTGGTTTAAAATGTTTGTAATGAATGCCTCTACAAATCTTGTTATGGTCAAAACCACGCCAGACTTACCGTTTTTGAGAAAAAATATGTGTATCGCACAATAACATACATATTTTTACATATTTTCAGCTAAAAGTATGGCATAATTTGGTTTATTTCCATTTTCTCGGAAACTACTAGGCCTAGAATTAAGATTTTTGGTTTAAAATGTTCGTAATGAATGCCTCTACAAATCTTGTTATGGTCAAAACCACGCCAGACTTACCGTTTTTGAGAAAAATATGTGCATCGCACAATAACATACATATTTTTAGCTAAAAGTATGGCATAATTTGGTTTATTTCCATTTTCTCGGAAACTACTAGGCCTAGAATTAAGATTTTTGGTTTAAAATGTTCGTAATGAATGCCTCTACAAATCTTGTTATGGTCAAAACCACGCCAGACTTACCGTTTTTGAGAAAAAATATGTGCATCGCACAATAACATACATATTTTTAGCTAAAAGTATGGCATAATTTGGTTTATTTCCATTTTCTCGGAAACTACTAGGCCTAGAATTAAGATTTTTGGTTTAAAATGTTCGTAATGAATGCCTCTACAAATCTTGTTATGGTCAAAACCACGCCAGACTTACCGTTTTTGAGAAAAAATATGTGTATCGCACAATAACATACATATTTTTACATATTTTCAGCTAAAAGTATGGCATAATTTGGTTTATTTCCATTTTCTCGGAAACTACTAGGCCTAGAATTAAGATTTTTGGTTTAAAATGTTCGTAATGAATGCCTCTACAAATCTTGTTATGGTCAAAACCACGCCAGACTTACCGTTTTTGAGAAAAAATATGTGCATCGCACAATAACATACATATTTTTAGCTAAAAGTATGGCATAATTTGGTTTATTTTCATTTTCTCGGAAACTACTAGGCCTAGAATTAAGATTTTTGGTTTAAAATGTTCGTAATGAATGCCTCTACAAATCTTGTTATGGTCAAAACCACGCCAGACTTACCGTTTTTGAGAAAAAATATGTGTATCGCACAATAACATACATATTTTTACATATTTTCAGCTAAAAGTATGGCATAATTTGGTTTATTTTCATTTTCTCGGAAACTACTAGGCCTAGAATTAAGATTTTTGGTTTAAAATGTTCGCAATGAATGCCTCTACAAATCTTGTTATGGTCAAAACCACGCCAGACTTACCGTTTTTGAGAAAAAATATGTGCATCGCACAATAACATACATATATTTAGCTAAAAGTATGGCATAATTTGGTTTATTTCCATTTTCTCGGAAACTACTAGGCCTAGAATTAAGATTTTTGGTTTAAAATGTTCGTAATGAATGCCTCTACAAATCTTGTTATGGTCAAAACCACGCCAGACTTACCGTTTTTGAGAAAAAATATGTGCATCGCACAATAACATACATATTTTTAGCTAAAAGTATGGCATAATTTGGTTTATTTTCATTTTCTCGGAAACTACTAGGCCTAGAATTAAGATTTTTGGTTTAAAATGTTCGTAATGAATGCCTCTACAAATCTTGTTATGGTCAAAACCACGCCAGACTTACCGTTTTTGAGAAAAAATATGTGTATCGCACAATAACATACATATTTTTACATATTTTCAGCTAAAAGTATGGCATAATTTGGTTTATTTCCATTTTCTCGGAAACTACTAGGCCTAGAATTAAGATTTTTGGTTTAAAATGTTCGTAATGAATGCCTCTACAAATCTTGTTATGGTCAAAACCACGCCAGACTTACCGTTTTTGAGAAAAAATATGTGTATCGCACAATAACATACATATTTTTACATATTTTCAGCTAAAAGTATGGCATAATTTGGTTTATTTCCATTTTCTCGGAAACTACTAGGCCTAGAATTAAGATTTTTGGTTTAAAATGTTCGTAATGAATGCCTCTACAAATCTTGTTATGGTCAAAACCACGCCAGACTTACCGTTTTTGAGAAAAAATATGTGTATCGCACAATAACATACATATTTTTACATATTTTCAGCTAAAAGTATGGCATAATTTGGTTTATTTCCATTTTCTCGGAAACTACTAGGCCTAGAATTAAGATTTTTGGTTTAAAATGTTCGTAATGAATGCCTCTACAAATCTTGTTATGGTCAAAACCACGCCAGACTTACCGTTTTTGAGAAAAAATATGTGCATCGCACAATAACATACATATTTTTAGCTAAAAGTATGGCATAATTTGGTTTATTTCCATTTTCTCGGAAACTACTAGGCCTAGAATTAAGATTTTTGGTTTAAAATGTTCGTAATGAATGCCTCTACAAATCTTGTTATGGTCAAAACCACGCCAGACTTACCGTTTTTGAGAAAAAATATGTGCATCGCACAATAACATACATATTTTTAGCTAAAAGTATGGCATAATTTGGTTTATTTCCATTTTCTCGGAAACTACTAGGCCTAGAATTAAGATTTTTGGTTTAAAATGTTCGTAATGAATGCCTCTACAAATCTTGTTATGGTCAAAACCACGCCAGACTTACCGTTTTTGAGAAAAAATATGTGTATCGCACAATAACATACATATTTTTACATATTTTCAGCTAAAAGTATGGCATAATTTGGTTTATTTCCATTTTCTCGGAAACTACTAGGCCTAGAATTAAGATTTTTGGTTTAAAATGTTCGTAATGAATGCCTCTACAAATCTTGTTATGGTCAAAACCACGCCAGACTTACCGTTTTTGAGAAAAAATATGTGCATCGCACAATAACATACATATTTTTAGCTAAAAGTATGGCATAATTTGGTTTATTTTCATTTTCTCGGAAACTACTAGGCCTAGAATTAAGATTTTTGGTTTAAAATGTTCGTAATGAATGCCTCTACAAATCTTGTTATGGTCAAAACCACGCCAGACTTACCGTTTTTGAGAAAAAATATGTGTATCGCACAATAACATACATATTTTTACATATTTTCAGCTAAAAGTATGGCATAATTTGGTTTATTTTCATTTTCTCGGAAACTACTAGGCCTAGAATTAAGATTTTTGGTTTAAAATGTTCGCAATGAATGCCTCTACAAATCTTGTTATGGTCAAAACCACGCCAGACTTACCGTTTTTGAGAAAAAATATGTGCATCGCACAATAACATACATATATTTAGCTAAAAGTATGGCATAATTTGGTTTATTTTCATTTTCTCGGAAACTACTAGGCCTAGAATTAAGATTTTTGGTTTAAAATGTTCGTAATGAATGCCTCTACAAATCTTGTTATGGTCAAAACCACGCCAGACTTACCGTTTTTGAGAAAAAATATGTGCATCGCACAATAACATACATATTTTTAGCTAAAAGTATGGCATAATTTGGTTTATTTTCATTTTCTCGGAAACTACTAGGCCTAGAATTAAGATTTTTGGTTTAAAATGTTCGTAATGAATGCCTCTACAAATCTTGTTATGGTCAAAACCACGCCAGACTTACCGTTTTTGAGAAAAAATATGTGTATCGCACAATAACATACATATTTTTACATATTTTCAGCTAAAAGTATGGCATAATTTGGTTTATTTCCATTTTCTCGGAAACTACTAGGCCTAGAATTAAGATTTTTGGTTTAAAATGTTCGTAATGAATGCCTCTACAAATCTTGTTATGGTCAAAACCACGCCAGACTTACCGTTTTTGAGAAAAAATATGTGTATCGCACAATAACATACATATTTTTACATATTTTCAGCTAAAAGTATGGCATAATTTGGTTTATTTCCATTTTCTCGGAAACTACTAGGCCTAGAATTAAGATTTTTGGTTTAAAATGTTCGTAATGAATGCCTCTACAAATCTTGTTATGGTCAAAACCACGCCAGACTTACCGTTTTTGAGAAAAAATATGTGCATCGCACAATAACATACATATTTTTAGCTAAAAGTATGGCATAATTTGGTTTATTTTCATTTTCTCGGAAACTACTAGGCCTAGAATTAAGATTTTTGGTTTAAAATGTTCGTAATGAATGCCTCTACAAATCTTGTTATGGTCAAAACCACGCCAGACTTACCGTTTTTGAGAAAAAATATGTGCATCGCACAATAACATACATATATTTAGCTAAAAGTATGGCATAATTTGGTTTATTTTCATTTTCTCGGAAACTACTAGGCCTAGAATTAAGATTTTTGGTTTAAAATGTTCGTAATGAATGCCTCTACAAATCTTGTTATGGTCAAAACCACGCCAGACTTACCGTTTTTGAGAAAAAATATGTGCATCGCACAATAACATACATATTTTTAGCTAAAAGTATGGCATAATTTGGTTTATTTTCATTTTCTCGGAAACTACTAGGCCTAGAATTAAGATTTTTGGTTTAAAATGTTCGTAATGAATGCCTCTACAAATCTTGTTATGGTCAAAACCACGCCAGACTTACCGTTTTTGAGAAAAAATATGTGTATCGCACAATAACATACATATTTTTACATATTTTCAGCTAAAAGTATGGCATAATTTGGTTTATTTCCATTTTCTCGGAAACTACTAGGCCTAGAATTAAGATTTTTGGTTTAAAATGTTCGTAATGAATGCCTCTACAAATCTTGTTATGGTCAAAACCACGCCAGACTTACCGTTTTTGAGAAAAAATATGTGTATCGCACAATAACATACATATTTTTACATATTTTCAGCTAAAAGTATGGCATAATTTGGTTTATTTCCATTTTCTCGGAAACTACTAGGCCTAGAATTAAGATTTTTGGTTTAAAATGTTCGTAATGAATGCCTCTACAAATCTTGTTATGGTCAAAACCACGCCAGACTTACCGTTTTTGAGAAAAAATATGTGCATCGCACAATAACATACATATTTTTAGCTAAAAGTATGGCATAATTTGGTTTATTTTCATTTTCTCGGAAACTACTAGGCCTAGAATTAAGATTTTTGGTTTAAAATGTTCGTAATGAATGCCTCTACAAATCTTGTTATGGTCAAAACCACGCCAGACTTACCGTTTTTGAGAAAAAATATGTGCATCGCACAATAACATACATATTTTTAGCTAAAAGTATGGCATAATTTGGTTTATTTTCATTTTCTCGGAAACTACTAGGCCTAGAATTAAGATTTTTGGTTTAAAATGTTCGTAATGAATGCCTCTACAAATCTTGTTATGGTCAAAACCACGCCAGACTTACCGTTTTTGAGAAAAAATATGTGTATCGCACAATAACATACATATTTTTACATATTTTCAGCTAAAAGTATGGCATAATTTGGTTTATTTTCATTTTCTCGGAAACTACTAGGCCTAGAATTAAGATTTTTGGTTTAAAATGTTCGTAATGAATGCCTCTACAAATCTTGTTATGGTCAAAACCACGCCAGACTTACCGTTTTTGAGAAAAAATATGTGCATCGCACAATAACATACATATTTTTAGCTAAAAGTATGGCATAATTTGGTTTATTTTCATTTTCTCGGAAACTACTAGGCCTAGAATTAAGATTTTTGGTTTAAAATGTTCGTAATGAATGCCTCTACAAATCTTGTTATGGTCAAAACCACGCCAGACTTACCGTTTTTGAGAAAAAATATGTGCATCGCACAATAACATACATATTTTTAGCTAAAAGTATGGCATAATTTGGTTTATTTTCATTTTCTCGGAAACTACTAGGCCTAGAATTAAGATTTTTGGTTTAAAATGTTCGTAATGAATGCCTCTACAAATCTTGTTATGGTCAAAACCAGGCCAGACTTACCGTTTTTGAGAAAAAATATGTGTATCGCACAATAACATACATATTTTTACATATTTTCAGCTAAAAGTATGGCATAATTTGGTTTATTTCCATTTTCTCGGAAACTACTAGGCCTAGAATTAAGATTTTTGGTTTAAAATGTTCGTAATGAATGCCTCTACAAATCTTGTTATGGTCAAAACCACGCCAGACTTACCGTTTTTGAGAAAAAATATGTGCATCGCACAATAACATACATATTTTTAGCTAAAAGTATGGCATAATTTGGTTTATTTTCATTTTCTCGGAAACTACTAGGCCTAGAATTAAGATTTTTGGTTTAAAATGTTCGTAATGAATGCCTCTACAAATCTTGTTATGGTCAAAACCACGCCAGACTTACCGTTTTTGAGAAAAAATATGTGTATCGCACAATAACATACATATTTTTACATATTTTCAGCTAAAAGTATGGCATAATTTGGTTTATTTTCATTTTCTCGGAAACTACTAGGCCTAGAATTAAGATTTTTGGTTTAAAATGTTCGCAATGAATGCCTCTACAAATCTTGTTATGGTCAAAACCACGCCAGACTTACCGTTTTTGAGAAAAAATATGTGCATCGCACAATAACATACATATATTTAGCTAAAAGTATGGCATAATTTGGTTTATTTTCATTTTCTCGGAAACTACTAGGCCTAGAATTAAGATTTTTGGTTTAAAATGTTCGTAATGAATGCCTCTACAAATCTTGTTATGGTCAAAACCACGCCAGACTTACCGTTTTTGAGAAAAAATATGTGCATCGCACAATAACATACATATTTTTAGCTAAAAGTATGGCATAATTTGGTTTATTTTCATTTTCTCGGAAACTACTAGGCCTAGAATTAAGATTTTTGGTTTAAAATGTTCGTAATGAATGCCTCTACAAATCTTGTTATGGTCAAAACCACGCCAGACTTACCGTTTTTGAGAAAAAATATGTCTATCGCACAATAACATACATATTTTTACATATTTTCAGCTAAAAGTATGGCATAATTTGGTTTATTTCCATTTTCTCGGAAACTACTAGGCCTAGAATTAAGATTTTTGGTTTAAAATGTTCGTAATGAATGCCTCTACAAATCTTGTTATGGTCAAAACCACACCAGACTTACCGTTTTTGAGAAAAAATATGTGTATCGCACAATAACATACATATTTTTACATATTTTCAGCTAAAAGTATGGCATAATTTGGTTTATTTCCATTTTCTCGGAAACTACTAGGCCTAGAATTAAGATTTTTGGTTTAAAATGTTCGTAATGAATGCCTCTACAAATCTTGTTATGGTCAAAACCACGCCAGACTTACCGTTTTTGAGAAAAAATATGTGCATCGCACAATAACATACATATTTTTAGCTAAAAGTATGGCATAATTTGGTTTATTTTCATTTTCTCGGAAACTACTAGGCCTAGAATTAAGATTTTTGGTTTAAAATGTTCGTAATGAATGCCTCTACAAATCTTGTTATGGTCAAAACCACGCCAGACTTACCGTTTTTGAGAAAAAATATGTGCATCGCACAATAACATACATATTTTTAGCTAAAAGTATGGCATAATTTGGTTTATTTTCATTTTCTCGGAAACTACTAGGCCTAGAATTAAGATTTTTGGTTTAAAATGTTCGTAATGAATGCCTCTACAAATCTTGTTATGGTCAAAACCACGCCAGACTTACCGTTTTTGAGAAAAAATATGTGTATCGCACAATAACATACATATTTTTACATATTTTCAGCTAAAAGTATGGCATAATTTGGTTTATTTTCATTTTCTCGGAAACTACTAGGCCTAGAATTAAGATTTTTGGTTTAAAATGTTCGTAATGAATGCCTCTACAAATCTTGTTATGGTCAAAACCACGCCAGACTTACCGTTTTTGAGAAAAAATATGTGCATCGCACAATAACATACATATTTTTAGCTAAAAGTATGGCATAATTTGGTTTATTTTCATTTTCTCGGAAACTACTAGGCCTAGAATTAAGATTTTTGGTTTAAAATGTTCGTAATGAATGCCTCTACAAATCTTGTTATGGTCAAAACCACGCCAGACTTACCGTTTTTGAGAAAAAATATGTGCATCGCACAATAACATACATATTTTTAGCTAAAAGTATGGCATAATTTGGTTTATTTTCATTTTCTCGGAAACTACTAGGCCTAGAATTAAGATTTTTGGTTTAAAATGTTCGTAATGAATGCCTCTACAAATCTTGTTATGGTCAAAACCAGGCCAGACTTACCGTTTTTGAGAAAAAATATGTGTATCGCACAATAACATACATATTTTTACATATTTTCAGCTAAAAGTATGGCATAATTTGGTTTATTTCCATTTTCTCGGAAACTACTAGGCCTAGAATTAAGATTTTTGGTTTAAAATGTTCGTAATGAATGCCTCTACAAATCTTGTTATGGTCAAAACCACGCCAGACTTACCGTTTTTGAGAAAAAATATGTGCATCGCACAATAACATACATATTTTTAGCTAAAAGTATGGCATAATTTGGTTTATTTTCATTTTCTCGGAAACTACTAGGCCTAGAATTAAGATTTTTGGTTTAAAATGTTCGTAATGAATGCCTCTACAAATCTTGTTATGGTCAAAACCACGCCAGACTTACCGTTTTTGAGAAAAAATATGTGCATCGCACAATAACATACATATTTTTAGCTAAAAGTATGGCATAATTTGGTTTATTTCCATTTTCTCGGAAACTACTAGGCCTAGAATTAAGATTTTTGGTTTAAAATGTTCGTAATGAATGCCTCTACAAATCTTGTTATGGTCAAAACCACGCCAGACTTACCCTTTTTGAGAAAAAATATGTGCATCGCACAATAACATACATATTTTTAGCTAAAAGTATGGCATAATTTGGTTTATTTCCATTTTCTCGGAAACTACTAGGCCTAGAATTAAGATTTTTGGTTTAAAATATTCGTAATGAATGCCTCTACAAATCTTGTTATGGTCAAAACCACGCCAGACTTACCGTTTTTGAGAAAAAATATGTGTATCGCACAATAACATACATATTTTTACATATTTTCAGCTAAAAGTATGGCATAATTTGGTTTATTTCCATTTTCTCGGAAACTACTAGGCCTAGAATTAAGATTTTTGGTTTAAAATGTTCGTAATGAATGCCTCTACAAATCTTGTTATGGTCAAAACCACGCCAGACTTACCGTTTTTGAGAAAAAATATGTGCATCGCACAATAACATACATATTTTTAGCTAAAAGTATGGCATAATTTGGTTTAGTTTCATTTTCTCGGAAACTACTAGGCCTAGAATTAAGATTTTTGGTTTAAAATGTTCGTAATGAATGCCTCTACAAATCTTGTTATGGTCAAAACCACGCCAGACTTACCGTTTTTGAGAAAAAATATGTGTATCGCACAATAACATACATATTTTTACATATTTTCAGCTAAAAGTATGGCATAATTTGGTTTATTTTCATTTTCTCGGAAACTACTAGGCCTAGAATTAAGATTTTTGGTTTAAAATGTTCGTAATGAATGCCTCTACAAATCTTGTTATGGTCAAAACCACGCCAGACTTACCGTTTTTGAGAAAAAATATGTGCATCGCACAATAACATACATATTTTTAGCTAAAAGTATGGCATAATTTGGCTTATTTTCATTTTCTCGGAAACTACTAGGCCTAGAATTAAGATTTTTGGTTTAAAATGTTCGTAATGAATGCCTCTACAAATCTTGTTATGGTCAAAACCACGCCAGACTTACCGTTTTTGAGAAAAAATATGTGCATCGCACAATAACATACATATTTTTAGCTAAAAGTATGGCATAATTTGGTTTATTTTCATTTTCTCGGAAACTACTAGGCCTAGAATTAAGATTTTTGATTTAAAATGTTCGTAATGAATGCCTCTACAAATCTTGTTATGGTCAAAACCACGCCAGACTTACCGTTTTTGAGAAAAAATATGTGTATCGCACAATAACATACATATTTTTACATATTTTCAGCTAAAAGTATGGCATAATTTGGTTTATTTCCATTTTCTCGGAAACTACTAGGCCTAGAATTAAGATTTTTGGTTTAAAATGTTCGTAATGAATGCCTCTACAAATCTTGTTATGGTCAAAACCACGCCAGACTTACCGTTTTTGAGAAAAAATATGTGCATCGCACAATAACATACATATTTTTATCTAAAAGTATGGCATAATTTGGTTTATTTCCATTTTCTCGGAAACTACTAGGCCTAGAATTAAGATTTTTGGTTTAAAATGTTCGTAATGAATGCCTCTACAAATCTTGTTATGGTCAAAACCACGCCAGACTTACCGTTTTTGAGAAAAAATATGTGTATCGCAAAATAACATACATATTTTTACATATTTTCAGCTAAAAGTATGGCATAATTTGGTTTATTTCCATTTTCTCGGAAACTACTAGGCCTAGAATTAAGATTTTTGGTTTAAAATGTTCGTAATGAATGCCTCTACAAATCTTGTTATGGTCAAAACCACGCCAGACTTACCGTTTTTGAGAAAAAATATGTGCATCGCACAATAACATACATATTTTTAGCTAAAAGTATGGCATAATTTGGTTTATTTTCATTTTCTCGGAAACTACTAGGCCTAGAATTAAGATTTTTGGTTTAAAATGTTCGTAATGAATGCCTCTACAAATCTTGTTATGGTCAAAACCACGCCAGACTTACCGTTTTTGAGAAAAAATATGTGCATCGCACAATAACATACATATTTTTAGCTAAAAGTATGGCATAATTTGGTTTATTTCCATTTTCTCGGAAACTACTAGGCCTAGAATTAAGATTTTTGGTTTAAAATGTTCGTAATGAATGCCTCTACAAATCTTGTTATGGTCAAAACCACGCCAGACTTACCCTTTTTGAGAAAAAATATGTGCATCGCACAATAACATACATATTTTTAGCTAAAAGTATGGCATAATTTGGTTTATTTCCATTTTCTCGGAAACTACTAGGCCTAGAATTAAGATTTTTGGTTTAAAATGTTCGTAATGAATGCCTCTACAAATCTTATTATGGTCAAAACCACGCCAGACTTACCGTTTTTGAGAAAAAATATGTGTATCGCACAATAACATACATATTTTTACATATTTTCAGCTAAAAGTATGGCATAATTTGGTTTATTTCCATTTTCTCGGAAACTACTAGGCCTAGAATTAAGATTTTTGGTTTAAAATGTTCGTAATGAATGCCTCTACAAATCTTGTTATGGTCAAAACCACGCTAGACTTACCGTTTTTGAGAAAAAATATGTGTATCGCACAATAACATACATATTTTTACATATTTTCAGCTAAAAGTATGGCATAATTTGGTTTATTTCCATTTTCTCGGAAACTACTAGGCCTAGAATTAAGATTTTTGGTTTAAAATGTTCGTAATGAATGCCTCTACAAATCTTGTTATGGTCAAAACCACGCCAGACTTACCGTTTTTGAGAAAAAATATGTGCATCGCACAATAACATACATATTTTTAGCTAAAAGTATGGCATAATTTGGTTTAGTTTCATTTTCTCGGAAACTACTAGGCCTAGAATTAAGATTTTTGGTTTAAAATGTTCGTTATGAATGCCTCTACAAATCTTGTTATGGTCAAAACCACGCCAGACTTACCGTTTTTGAGAAAAAATATGTGCATCGCACAATAACATACATATTTTTAGCTAAAAGTATGGCATAATTTGGTTTATTTTCATTTTCTCGGAAACTACTAGGCCTAGAATTAAGATTTTTGGTTTAAAATGTTCGTAATGAATGCCTCTACAAATCTTGTTATGGTCAAAACCACGCCAGACTTACCGTTTTTGAGAAAAAATATGTGTATCGCACAATAACATACATATTTTTACATATTTTCAGCTAAAAGTATGGCATAATTTGGTTTATTTCCATTTTCTCGGAAACTACTAGGCCTAGAATTAAGATTTTTGGTTTAAAATGTTCGTAATGAATGCCTCTACAAATCTTGTTATGGTCAAAACCACGCCAGACTTACCGTTTTTGAGAAAAAATATGTGTATCGCACAATAACATACATATTTTTACATATTTTCAGCTAAAAGTATGGCATAATTTGGTTTATTTCCATTTTCTCGGAAACTACTAGGCCTAGAATTAAGATTTTTGGTTTAAAATGTTCGTAATGAATGCCTCTACAAATCTTGTTATGGTCAAAACCACGCCAGACTTACCGTTTTTGAGAAAAAATATGTCTATCGCACAATAACATACATATTTTTACATATTTTCAGCTAAAAGTATGGCATAATTTGGTTTATTTCCATTTTCTCGGAAACTACTAGGCCTAGAATTAAGATTTTTGGTTTAAAATGTTCGTAATGAATGCCTCTACAAATCTTGTTATGGTCAAAACCACGCCAGACTTACCGTTTTTGAGAAAAAATATGTGCATCGCACAATAACATACATATTTTTAGCTAAAAGTATGGCATAATTTGGTTTATTTTCATTTTCTCGGAAACTACTAGGCCTAGAATTAAGATTTTTGGTTTAAAATGTTCGTAATGAATGCCTCTACAAATCTTGTTATGGTCAAAACCACGCCAGACTTACCGTTTTTGAGAAAAAATATGTGTATCGCACAATAACATACATATTTTTACATATTTTCAGCTAAAAGTATGGCATAATTTGGTTTATTTCCATTTTCTCGGAAACTACTAGGCCTAGAATTAAGATTTTTGGTTTAAAATGTTCGTAATGAATGCCTCTACAAATCTTGTTATGGTCAAAACCACGCCAGACTTACCGTTTTTGAGAAAAAATATGTGCTTCGCACAATAACATACATATTTTTAGCTAAAAGTATGGCATAATTTGGTTTATTTTCATTTTCTCGGAAACTACTAGGCCTAGAATTAAGATTTTTGGTTTAAAATGTTCGTAATGAATGCCTCTACAAATCTTGTTACGGTCAAAACCACGCCAGACTTACCGTTTTTGAGAAAAAATATGTGCATCGCACAATAACATACATATTTTTAGCTAAAAGTATGGCATAATTTGGTTTATTTTCATTTTCTCGGAAACTACTAGGCCTAGAATTAAGATTTTTGGTTTAAAATGTTCGTAATGAATGCCTCTACAAATCTTGTTATGGTCAAAACCACGCCAGACTTACCGTTTTTGAGAAAAAATATGTGTATCGCACAATAACATACATATTTTTACATATTTTCAGCTAAAAGTATGGCATAATTTGGTTTATTTCCATTTTCTCGGAAATTACTAGGCCTAGAATTAAGATTTTTTGTTTAAAATGTTCGTAATGAATGCCTCTACAAATCTTGTTATGGTCAAAACCACGCCAGACTTACCGTTTTTGAGAAAAAATATGTGTATCGCACAATAACATACATATTTTTACATATTTTCAGCTAAAAGTATGGCATAATTTGGTTTATTTCCATTTTCTCGGAAACTACTAGGCCTAGAATTAAGATTTTTGGTTTAAAATGTTCGTAATGAATGCCTCTACAAATCTTGTTATGGTCAAAACCACGCCAGACTTACCGTTTTTGAGAAAAAATATGTGCATCGCACAATAACATACATATTTTTAGCTAAAAGTATGGCATAATTTGGTTTATTTCCATTTTCTCGGAAACTACTAGGCCTAGAATTAAGATTTTTGGTTTAAAATGTTCGTAATGAATGCCTCTACAAATCTTGTTATGGTCAAAACCACGCCAGACTTACCGTTTTTGAGAAAAAATATGTGCATCGCACAATAACATACATATTTTTAGCTAAAAGTATGGCATAATTTGGTTTATTTTCATTTTCTCGGAAACTACTAGGCCTAGAATTAAGATTTTTGGTTTAAAATGTTCGTAATGAATGCCTCTACAAATCTTGTTATGGTCAAAACCACGCCAGACTTACCGTTTTTGAGAAAAAATATGTGTATCGCACAATAACATACATATTTTTACATATTTTCAGCTAAAAGTATGGCATAATTTGGTTTATTTCCATTTTCTCGGAAACTACTAGGCCTAGAATTAAGATTTTTGGTTTAAAATGTTCGTAATGAATGCCTCTACAAATCTTGTTATGGTCAAAACCAGGCCAGACTTACCGTTTTTGAGAAAAAATATGTGTATCGCACAATAACATACATATTTTTACATATTTTCAGCTAAAAGTATGGCATAATTTGGTTTATTTTCATTTTCTCGGAAACTACTAGGCCTAGAATTAAGATTTTTGGTTTAAAATGTTCGTAATGAATGCCTCTACAAATCTTGTTATGGTCAAAACCACGCCAGACTTACCGTTTTTGAGAAAAAATATGTGCATCGCACAATAACATACATATTTTTAGCTAAAAGTATGGCATAATTTGGTTTATTTCCATTTTCTCGGAAACTACTAGGCCTAGAATTAAGATTTTTGGTTTAAAATGTTCGTAATGAATGCCTCTACAAATCTTGTTATGGTCAAAACCACGCCAGACTTACCATTTTTACATATTTTCAGCTAAAAGTATGGCATAATTTGGTTTATTTCCATTTTCTCGGAAACTACTAGGCCTAGAATTAAGATTTTTGGTTTAAAATGTTCGTAATGAATGCCTCTACAAATCTTGTTATGGTCAAAACCACGCCAGACTTACCGTTTTTGAGAAAAAATATGTGCATCGCACAATAACATACATATTTTTAGCTAAAAGTATGGCATAATTTGGTTTATTTTCATTTTCTCGGAAACTACTAGGCCTAGAATTAAGATTTTTGGTTTAAAATGTTCGTAATGAATGCCTCTACAAATCTTGTTATGGTCAAAACCACGCCAGACTTACCGTTTTTGAGAAAAAATATGTGTATCGCACAATAACATACATATTTTTACATATTTTCAGCTAAAAGTATGGCATAATTTGGTTTATTTTCATTTTCTCGGAAACTACTAGGCCTAGAATTAAGATTTTTGGTTTAAAATGTTCGTAATGAATGCCTCTACAAATCTTGTTATGGTCAAAACCACGCCAGACTTACCGTTTTTGAGAAAAAATATGTGCTTCGCACAATAACATACATATTTTTAGCTAAAAGTATGGCATAATTTGGTTTATTTTCATTTTCTCGGAAACTACTAGGCCTAGAATTAAGATTTTTGGTTTAAAATGTTCGTAATGAATGCCTCTACAAATCTTGTTATGGTCAAAACCACGCCAGACTTACCGTTTTTGAGAAAAAAATATGTGCATCGCACAATAACATACATATTTTTAGCTAAAAGTATGGCATAATTTGGTTTATTTTCATTTTCTCGGAAACTACTAGGCCTAGAATTAAGATTTTTGGTTTAAAATGTTCGTAATGAATGCCTCTACAAATCTTGTTATGGTCAAAACCACGCCAGACTTACCGTTTTTGAGAAAAAATATGTGTATCGCACAATAACATACATATTTTTACATATTTTCAGCTAAAAGTATGGCATAATTTGGTTTATTTCCATTTTCTCGGAAATTACTAGGCCTAGAATTAAGATTTTTGGTTTAAAATGTTCGTAATGAATGCCTCTACAAATCTTGTTATGGTCAAAACCACGCCAGACTTACCGTTTTTGAGAAAAAATATGTGTATCGCACAATAACATACATATTTTTACATATTTTCAGCTAAAAGTATGGCATAATTTGGTTTATTTCCATTTTCTCGGAAACTACTAGGCCTAGAATTAAGATTTTTGGTTTAAAATGTTCGTAATGAATGCCTCTACAAATCTTGTTATGGTCAAAACCACGCCAGACTTACCGTTTTTGAGAAAAAATATGTGTATCGCACAATAACATACATATTTTTACATATTTTCAGCTAAAAGTATGGCATAATTTGGTTTATTTCCATTTTCTCGGAAACTACTAGGCCTAGAATTAAGATTTTTGGTTTAAAATGTTCGTAATGAATGCCTCTACAAATCTTGTTATGGTCAAAACCACGCCAGACTTACCGTTTTTGAGAAAAAATATGTGCATCGCACAATAACATACATATTTTTAGCTAAAAGTATGGCATAATTTGGTTTATTTCCATTTTCTCGGAAACTACTAGGCCTAGAATTAAGATTTTTGGTTTAAAATGTTCGTAATGAATGCCTCTACAAATCTTGTTATGGTCAAAACCACGCCAGACTTACCGTTTTTGAGAAAAAATATGTGCATCGCACAATAACATACATATTTTTAGCTAAAAGTATGGCATAATTTGGTTTATTTTCATTTTCTCGGAAACTACTAGGCCTAGAATTAAGATTTTTGGTTTAAAATGTTCGTAATGAATGCCTCTACAAATCTTGTTATGGTCAAAACCACGCCAGACTTACCGTTTTTGAGAAAAAATATGTGTATCGCACAATAACATACATATTTTTACATATTTTCAGCTAAAAGTATGGCATAATTTGGTTTATTTCCATTTTCTCGGAAACTACTAGGCCTAGAATTAAGATTTTTGGTTTAAAATGTTCGTAATGAATGCCTCTACAAATCTTGTTATGGTCAAAACCACGCCAGACTTACCGTTTTTGAGAAAAAATATGTGTATCGCACAATAACATACATATTTTTACATATTTTCAGCTAAAAGTATGGCATAATTTGGTTTATTTCCATTTTCTCGGAAACTACTAGGCCTAGAATTAAGATTTTTGTTTTAAAATGTTCGTAATGAATGCCTCTACAAATCTTGTTATGGTCAAAACCACGCCAGACTTACCGTTTTTGAGAAAAAATATGTGCATCGCACAATAACATACATATTTTTAGCTAAAAGTATGGCATAATTTGGTTTATTTCCATTTTCTCGGAAACTACTAGGCCTAGAATTAAGATTTTTGGTTTAAAATGTTCGTAATGAATGCCTCTACAAATCTTGTTATGGTCAAAACCACGCCAGACTTACCGTTTTTGAGAAAAAATATGTGCATCGCACAATAACATACATATTTTTAGCTAAAAGTATGGCATAATTTGGTTTATTTTCATTTTCTCGGAAACTACTAGGCCTAGAATTAAGATTTTTGGTTTAAAATGTTCGTAATGAATGCCTCTACAAATCTTGTTATGGTCAAAACCACGCCAGACTTACCGTTTTTGAGAAAAAATATGTGTATCGCACAATAACATACATATTTTTACATATTTTCAGCTAAAAGTATGGCATAATTTGGTTTATTTCCATTTTCTCGGAAACTACTAGGCCTAGAATTAAGATTTTTGGTTTAAAATGTTCGTAATGAATGCCTCTACAAATCTTGTTATGGTCAAAACCACGCCAGACTTACCGTTTTTGAGAAAAAATATGTGCATCGCACAATAACATACATATTTTTAGCTAAAAGTATGGCATAATTTGGTTTATTTTCATTTTCTCGGAAACTACTAGGCCTAGAATTAAGATTTTTGGTTTAAAATGTTCGTAATGAATGCCTCTACAAATCTTGTTATGGTCAAAACCACGCCAGACTTACCGTTTTTGAGAAAAAATATGTGTATCGCACAATAACATACATATTTTTACATATTTTCAGCTAAAAGTATGGCATAATTTGGTTTATTTCCATTTTCTCGGAAACTACTAGGCCTAGAATTAAGATTTTTGGTTTAAAATGTTCGTAATGAATGCCTCTACAAATCTTGTTATGGTCAAAACCACGCCAGACTTACCGTTTTTGAGAAAAAATATGTGCATCGCACAATAACATACATATTTTTAGCTAAAAGTATGGCATAATTTGGTTTATTTCCATTTTCTCGGAAACTACTAGGCCTAGAATTAAGATTTTTGGTTTAAAATGTTCGTAATGAATGCCTCTACAAATCTTGTTATGGTCAAAACCACGCCAGACTTACCGTTTTTGAGAAAAAATATGTGTATCGCACAATAACATACATATTTTTACATATTTTCAGCTAAAAGTATGGCATAATTTGGTTTATTTCCATTTTCTCGGAAACTACTAGGCCTAGAATTAAGATTTTTGGTTTAAAATGTTCGTAATGAATCCCTCTACAAATCTTGTTATGGTCAAAACCACGCCAGACTTACCGTTTTTGAGAAAAAATATGTGTATCGCACAATAACATACATATTTTTACATATTTTCAGCTAAAAGTATGGCATAATTTGGTTTATTTCCATTTTCTCGGAAACTACTAGGCCTAGAATTAAGATTTTTGGTTTAAAATGTTCGTAATGAATGCCTCTACAAATCTTGTTATGGTCAAAACCACGCCAGACTTACCGTTTTTGAGAAAAAATATGTGTATCGCACAATAACATACATATTTTTACATATTTTCAGCTAAAAGTATGGCATAATTTGGTTTATTTCCATTTTCTCGGAAACTACTAGGCCTAGAATTAAGATTTTTGGTTTAAAATGTTCGTAATGAATGCCTCTACAAATCTTGTTATGGTCAAAACCACGCCAGACTTACCGTTTTTGAGAAAAAATATGTGTATCGCACAATAACATACATATTTTTACATATTTTCAGCTAAAAGTATGGCATAATTTGGTTTATTTCCATTTTCTCGGAAACTACTAGGCCTAGAATTAAGATTTTTGGTTTAAAATGTTCGTAATGAATGCCTCTACAAATCTTGTTATGGTCAAAACCACGCCAGACTTACCGTTTTTGAGAAAAAATATGTGCATCGCACAATAACATACATATTTTCAGCTAAAAGTATGGCATAATTTGGTTTATTTTCATTTTCTCGGAAACTACTAGGCCTAGAATTAAGATTTTTGGTTTAAAATGTTCGTAATGAATGCCTCTACAAATCTTGTTATGGTCAAAACCACGCCAGACTTACCGTTTTTGAGAAAAAATATGTGTATCGCACAATAACATACATATTTTTACATATTTTCAGCTAAAAGTATGGCATAATTTGGTTTATTTCCATTTTCTCGGAAACTACTAGGCCTAGAATTAAGATTTTTGGTTTAAAATGTTCGTAATGAATGCCTCTACAAATCTTGTTATGGTCAAAACCACGCCAGACTTACCGTTTTTGAGAAAAAATATGTGCATCGCACAATAACATACATATTTTTAGCTAAAAGTATGGCATAATTTGGTTTATTTTCATTTTCTCGGAAACTACTAGGCCTAGAATTAAGATTTTTGGTTTAAAATGTTCGTAATGAATGCCTCTACAAATCTTGTTATGGTCGAAACCACGCCAGACTTACCGTTTTTGAGAAAAAATATGTGCATCGCACAATAACATACATATTTTTAGCTAAAAGTATGGCATAATTTGGTTTATTTTCATTTTCTCGGAAACTACTAGGCCTAGAATTAAGATTTTTGGTTTAAAATGTTCGTAATGAATGCCTCTACAAATCTTGTTATGGTCAAAACCACGCCAGACTTACCGTTTTTGAGAAAAAATATGTGCATCGCACAATAACATACATATTTTTAGCTAAAAGTATGGCATAATTTGGTTTATTTTCATTTTCTCGGAAACTACTAGGCCTAGAATTAAGATTTTTGGTTTAAAATGTTCGTAATGAATGCCTCTACAAATCTTGTTATGGTCAAAACCACGCCAGACTTACCGTTTTTGAGAAAAAATATGTGTATCGCACAATAACATACATATTTTTACATATTTTCAGCTAAAAGTATGGCATAATTTGGTTTATTTCCATTTTCTCGGAAACTACTAGGCCTAGAATTAAGATTTTTGGTTTAAAATGTTCGTAATGAATGCCTCTACAAATCTTGTTATGGTCAAAACCACGCCAGACTTACCGTTTTTGAGAAAAAATATGTGCATCGCACAATAACATACATATTTTTAGCTAAAAGTATGGCATAATTTGGTTTATTTTCATTTTCTCGGAAACTACTAGGCCTAGAATTAAGATTTTTGGTTTAAAATGTTCGTAATGAATGCCTCTACAAATCTTGTTATGGTCAAAACCACGCCAGACTTACCGTTTTTGAGAAAAAATATGTGTATCGCACAATAACATACATATTTTTAGCTAAAAGTATGGCATAATTTGGTTTATTTCCATTTTCTCGGAAACTACTAAGCCTAGAATTAAGATTTTTGGTTTAAAATGTTCGTAATGAATGCCTCTACAAATCTTGTTATGGTCAAAACCACGCCAGACTTACCGTTTTTGAGAAAAAATATGTGCATCGCACAATAACATACATATTTTTAGCTAAAAGTATGGCATAATTTGGTTTATTTTCATTTTCTCGGAAACTACTAGGCCTAGAATTAAGATTTTTGGTTTAAAATGTTCGTAATGAATGCCTCTACAAATCTTGTTATGGTCAAAACCACGCCAGACTTACCGTTTTTGAGAAAAAATATGTGTATCGCACAATAACATACATATTTTTACATATTTTCAGCTAAAAGTATGGCATAATTTGGTTTATTTCCATTTTCTCGGAAACTACTAGGCCTAGAATTAAGATTTTTGGTTTAAAATGTTCGTAATGAATGCCTCTACAAATCTTGTTATGGTCAAAACCACGCCAGACTTACCGTTTTTGAGAAAAAATATGTGTATCGCACAATAACATACATATTTTTACATATTTTCAGCTAAAAGTATGGCATAATTTGGTTTATTTCCATTTTCTCGGAAACTACTAGGCCTAGAATTAAGATTTTTGTTTTAAAATGTTCGTAATGAATGCCTCTACAAATCTTGTTATGGTCAAAACCACGCCAGACTTACCCTTTTTGAGAAAAAATATGTGCATCGCACAATAACATACATATTTTTACATATTTTTAGCTAAAAGTATGGCATAATTTGGTTTATTTCCATTTTCTCGGAAACTACTAGGCCTAGAATTAAGATTTTTGGTTTAAAATGTTCGTAATGAATGCCTCTACAAATCTTGTTATGGTCAAAACCACGCCAGACTTACCGTTTTTGAGAAAAAATATGTGCATCGCACAATAACATACATATTTTTAGCTAAAAGTATGGCATAATTTGGTTTATTTTCATTTTCTCGGAAACTACTAGGCCTAGAATTAAGATTTTTGGTTTAAAATGTTCGTAATGAATGCCTCTACAAATCTTGTTATGGTCAAAACCACGCCAGACTTACCGTTTTTGAGAAAAAATATGTGTATCGCACAATAACATACATATTTTTACATATTTTCAGCTAAAAGTATGGCATAATTTGGTTTATTTCCATTTTCTCGGAAACTACTAGGCCTAGAATTAAGATTTTTGGTTTAAAATGTTCGTAATGAATGCCTCTACAAATCTTGTTATGGTCAAAACCACGCCAGACTTACCGTTTTTGAGAAAAAATATGTGTATCGCACAATAACATACATATTTTTACATATTTTCAGCTAAAAGTATGGCATAATTTGGTTTATTTCCATTTTCTCGGAAACTACTAGGCCTAGAATTAAGATTTTTGGTTTAAAATGTTCGTAATGAATCCCTCTACAAATCTTGTTATGGTCAAAACCACGCCAGACTTACCGTTTTTGAGAAAAAATATGTGTATCGCACAATAACATACATATTTTTACATATTTTCAGCTAAAAGTATGGCATAATTTGGTTTATTTCCATTTTCTCGGAAACTACTAGGCCTAGAATTAAGATTTTTGGTTTAAAATGTTCGTAATGAATGCCTCTACAAATCTTGTTATGGTCAAAACCACGCCAGACTTACCGTTTTTGAGAAAAAATATGTGTATCGCACAATAACATACATATTTTTACATATTTTCAGCTAAAAGTATGGCATAATTTGGTTTATTTCCATTTTCTCGGAAACTACTAGGCCTAGAATTAAGATTTTTGGTTTAAAATGTTCGTAATGAATGCCTCTACAAATCTTGTTATGGTCAAAACCACGCCAGACTTACCGTTTTTGAGAAAAAATATGTGTATCGCACAATAACATACATATTTTTACATATTTTCAGCTAAAAGTATGGCATAATTTGGTTTATTTCCATTTTCTCGGAAACTACTAGGCCTAGAATTAAGATTTTTGGTTTAAAATGTTCGTAATGAATGCCTCTACAAATCTTGTTATGGTCAAAACCACGCCAGACTTACCGTTTTTGAGAAAAAATATGTGCATCGCACAATAACATACATATTTTCAGCTAAAAGTATGGCATAATTTGGTTTATTTTCATTTTCTCGGAAACTACTAGGCCTAGAATTAAGATTTTTGGTTTAAAATGTTCGTAATGAATGCCTCTACAAATCTTGTTCTGGTCAAAACCACGCCAGACTTACCGTTTTTGAGAAAAAATATGTGTATCGCACAATAACATACATATTTTTACATATTTTCAGCTAAAAGTATGGCATAATTTGGTTTATTTCCATTTTCTCGGAAACTACTAGGCCTAGAATTAAGATTTTTGGTTTAAAATGTTCGTAATGAATGCCTCTACAAATCTTGTTATGGTCAAAACCACGCCAGACTTACCGTTTTTGAGAAAAAATATGTGCATCGCACAATAACATACATATTTTTAGCTAAAAGTATGGCATAATTTGGTTTATTTTCATTTTCTCGGAAACTACTAGGCCTAGAATTAAGATTTTTGGTTTAAAATGTTCGTAATGAATGCCTCTACAAATCTTGTTATGGTCGAAACCACGCCAGACTTACCGTTTTTGAGAAAAAATATGTGCATCGCACAATAACATACATATTTTTAGCTAAAAGTATGGCATAATTTGGTTTATTTCCATTTTCTCGGAAACTACTAGGCCTAGAATTAAGATTTTTGGTTTAAAATGTTCGTAATGAATGCCTCTACAAATCTTGTTATGGTCGAAACCACGCCAGACTTACCGTTTTTGAGAAAAAATATGTGCATCGCACAATAACATACATATTTTTAGCTAAAAGTATGGCATAATTTGGTTTATTTCCATTTTCTCGGAAACTACTAGGCCTAGAATTAAGATTTTTGGTTTAAAATGTTCGTAATGAATGCCTCTACAAATCTTGTTATGGTCAAAACCACGCCAGACTTACCGTTTTTGAGAAAAAATATGTGTATCGCACAATAACATACATATTTTTACATATTTTCAGCTAAAAGTATGGCATAATTTGGTTTATTTCCATTTTCTCGGAAACTACTAGGCCTAGAATTAAGATTTTTGGTTTAAAATGTTCGTAATGAATGCCTCTACAAATCTTGTTATGGTCAAAACCACGCCAGACTTACCGTTTTTGAGAAAAAATATGTGCATCGCACAATAACATACATATTTTTAGCTAAAAGTATGGCATAATTTGGTTTATTTTCATTTTCTCGGAAACTACTAGGCCTAGAATTAAGATTTTTGGTTTAAAATGTTCGTAATGAATGCCTCTACAAATCTTGTTATGGTCAAAACCACGCCAGACTTACCGTTTTTGAGAAAAAATATGTGTATCGCACAATAACATACATATTTTTACATATTTTCAGCTAAAAGTATGGCATAATTTGGTTTATTTCCATTTTCTCGGAAACTACTAGGCCTAGAATTAAGATTTTTGGTTTAAAATGTTCGTAATGAATGCCTCTACAAATCTTGTTATGGTCAAAACCACGCCAGACTTACCGTTTTTGAGAAAAAATATGTGTATCGCACAATAACATACATATTTTTACATATTTTCAGCTAAAAGTATGGCATAATTTGGTTTATTTCCATTTTCTCGGAAACTACTAGGCCTAGAATTAAGATTTTTGGTTTAAAATGTTCGTAATGAATGCCTCTACAAATCTTGTTATGGTCGAAACCACGCCAGACTTACCGTTTTTGAGAAAAAATATGTGCATCGCACAATAACATACATATTTTTAGCTAAAAGTATGGCATAATTTGGTTTATTTTCATTTTCTCGGAAACTACTAGGCCTAGAATTAAGATTTTTGGTTTAAAATGTTCGTAATGAATGCCTCTACAAATCTTGTTATGGTCAAAACCACGCCAGACTTACCGTTTTTGAGAAAAAATATGTGCATCGCACAATAACATACATATTTTTAGCTAAAAGTATGGCATAATTTGGTTTATTTTCATTTTCTCGGAAACTACTAGGCCTAGAATTAAGATTTTTGGTTTAAAATGTTCGTAATGAATGCCTCTACAAATCTTGTTATGGTCAAAACCACGCCAGACTTACCGTTTTTGAGAAAAAATATGTGTATCGCACAATAACATACATATTTTTACATATTTTCAGCTAAAAGTATGGCATAATTTGGTTTATTTCCATTTTCTCGGAAACTACTAGGCCTAGAATTAAGATTTTTGGTTTAAAATGTTCGTAATGAATGCCTCTACAAATCTTGTTATGGTCAAAACCACGCCAGACTTACCGTTTTTGAGAAAAAATATGTGCATCGCACAATAACATACATATTTTTAGCTAAAAGTATGGCATAATTTGGTTTATTTTCATTTTCTCGGAAACTACTAGGCCTAGAATTAAGATTTTTGGTTTAAAATGTTCGTAATGAATGCCTCTACAAATCTTGTTATGGTCAAAACCACGCCAGACTTACCGTTTTTGAGAAAAAATATGTGTATCGCACAATAACATACATATTTTTACATATTTTCAGCTAAAAGTATGGCATAATTTGGTTTATTTCCATTTTCTCGGAAACTACTAGGCCTAGAATTAAGATTTTTGGTTTAAAATGTTCGTAATGAATGCCTCTACAAATCTTGTTATGGTCAAAACCACGCCAGACTTACCGTTTTTGAGAAAAAATATGTGTATCGCACAATAACATACATATTTTTACATATTTTCAGCTAAAAGTATGGCATAATTTGGTTTATTTCCATTTTCTCGGAAACTACTAGGCCTAGAATTAAGATTTTTGGTTTAAAATGTTCGTAATGAATGCCTCTACAAATCTTGTTATGGTCAAAACCACGCCAGACTTACCGTTTTTGAGAAAAAATATGTGCATCGCACAATAACATACATATTTTTAGCTAAAAGTATGGCATAATTTGGTTTATTTCCATTTTCTCGGAAACTACTAGGCCTAGAATTAAGATTTTTGGTTTAAAATGTTCGTAATGAATGCCTCTACAAATCTTGTTATGGTCAAAACCACGCCAGACTTACCGTTTTTGAGAAAAAATATGTGTATCGCACAATAACATACATATTTTTACATATTTTCAGCTAAAAGTATGGCATAATTTGGTTTATTTCCATTTTCTCGGAAACTACTAGGCCTAGAATTAAGATTTTTGGTTTAAAATGTTCGTAATGAATGCCTCTACAAATCTAGTTATGGTCAAAACCACGCCAGACTTACCGTTTTTGAGAAAAAATATGTGTATCGCACAATAACATACATATTTTTACATATTTTCAGCTAAAAGTATGGCATAATTTGGTTTATTTCCATTTTCTCGGAAACTACTAGGCCTAGAATTAAGATTTTTGGTTTAAAATGTTCGTAATGAATGCCTCTACAAATCTTGTTATGGTCAAAACCACGCCAGACTTACCGTTTTTGAGAAAAAATATGTGTATCGCACAATAACATACATATTTTTACATATTTTCAGCTAAAAGTATGGCATAATTTGGTTTATTTTCATTTTCTCGGAAACTACTAGGCCTAGAACTAAGATTTTTGGTTTAAAATGTTCGTAATGAATGCCTCTACAAATCTTGTTATGGTCAAAACCACGCCAGACTTACCGTTTTTGAGAAAAAATATGTGTATCGCACAATAACATACATATTTTTACATATTTTCAGCTAAAAGTATGGCATAATTTGGTTTATTTCCATTTTCTCGGAAACTACTAGGCCTAGAATTAAGATTTTTGGTTTAAAATGTTCGTAATGAATGCCTCTACAAATCTTGTTATGGTCAAAACCACGCCAGACTTACCGTTTTTGAGAAAAAATATGTGTATCGCACAATAACATACATATTTTTACATATTTTCAGCTAAAAGTATGGCATAATTTGGTTTATTTCCATTTTCTCGGAAACTACTAGGCCTAGAATTAAGATTTTTGGTTTAAAATGTTCGTAATGAATGCCTCTACAAATCTTGTTATGGTCAAAACCACGCCAGACTTACCGTTTTTGAGAAAAAATATGTGCATCGCACAATAACATACATATTTTTAGCTAAAAGTATGGCATAATTTGGTTTATTTTCATTTTCTCGGAAACTACTAGGCCTAGAATTAAGATTTTTGGTTTAAAATGTTCGTAATGAATGCCTCTACAAATCTTGTTATGGTCAAAACCACGCCAGACTTACCGTTTTTGAGAAAAAATATGTGCATCGCACAATAACATACATATTTTTAGCTAAAAGTATGGCATAATTTGGTTTATTTTCATTTTCTCGGAAACTACTAGGCCTAGAATTAAGGTTTTTGGTTTAAAATGTTCGTAATGAGTGCCTCTACAAATCTTGTTATGGTCAAAACCACGCCAGACTTACCGTTTTTGAGAAAAAATATGTGCATCGCACAATAACATACATATTTTTAGCTAAAAGTATGGCATAATTTGGTTTATTTTCATTTTCTCGGAAACTACTAGGCCTAGAATTAAGATTTTTGGTTTAAAATGTTCGTAATGAATGCCTCTACAAATCTTGTTATGGTCAAAACCACGCCAGACTTACCGTTTTTGAGAAAAAATATGTGCATCGCACAATAACATACATATTTTTAGCTAAAAGTATGGCATAATTTGGTTTATTTTCATTTTCTCGGAAACTACTAGGCCTAGAATTAAGATTTTTGGTTTAAAATGTTCGTAATGAATGCCTCTACAAATCTTGTTATGGTCAAAACCACGCCAGACTTACCGTTTTTGAGAAAAAATATGTGCATCGCACAATAACATACATATTTTTAGCTAAAAGTATGGCATAATTTGGTTTATTTTCATTTTCTCGGAAACTACTAGGCCTAGAATTAAGATTTTTGGTTTAAAATGTTCGTAATGAATGCCTCTACAAATCTTGTTATGGTCAAAACCACGCCAGACTTACCGTTTTTGAGAAAAAATATGTGTATCGCACAATAACATACATATTTTTAGCTAAAAGTATGGCATAATTTGGTTTATTTCCATTTTCTCGGAAACTACTAGGCCTAGAATTAAGATTTTTGGTTTAAAATGTTCGTAATGAATGCCTCTACAAATATTGTTATGGTCAAAACCACGCCAGACTTACCGTTTTTGAGAAAAAATATGTGCATCGCACAATAACATACATATTTTTAGCTAAAAGTATGGCATAATTTGGTTTATTTCCATTTTCTCGGAAACTACTAGGCCTAGAATTAAGATTTTTGGTTTAAAATGTTCGTAATGAATGCCTCTACAAATCTTGTTATGGTCAAAACCACGCCAGACTTACCGTTTTTGAGAAAAAATATGTGCATCGCACAATAACATACATATTTTTAGCTAAAAGTATGGCATAATTTGGTTTATTTCCATTTTCTCGGAAACTACTAGGCCTAGAATTAAGATTTTTGGTTTAAAATGTTCGTAATGAATGCCTCTACAAATCTTGTTATGGTCAAAACCACGCCAGACTTACCGTTTTTGAGAAAAAATATGTGTATCGCACAATAACATACATATTTTTACATATTTTCAGCTAAAAGTATGGCATAATTTGGTTTATTTCCATTTTCTCGGAAACTACTAGGCCTAGAATTAAGATTTTTGGTTTAAAATGTTCGTAATGAATGCCTCTACAAATCTTGTTATGGTCAAAACCACGCCAGACTTACCGTTTTTGAGAAAAAATATGTGCATCGCACAATAACATACATATTTTTAGCTAAAAGTATGGCATAATTTGGTTTATTTTCATTTTCTCGGAAACTACTAGGCCTAGAATTAAGATTTTTGGTTTAAAATGTTCGTAATGAATGCCTCTACAAATCTTGTTATGGTCAAAACCACGCCAGACTTACCGTTTTTGAGAAAAAATATGTGTATCGCACAATAACATACATATTTTTACATATTTTCAGCTAAAAGTATGGCATAATTTGGTTTATTTCCATTTTCTCGGAAACTACTAGGCCTAGAATTAAGATTTTTGGTTTAAAATGTTCGTAATGAATGCCTCTACAAATCTTGTTATGGTCAAAACCACGCCAGACTTACCGTTTTTGAGAAAAAATATGTGCATCGCACAATAACATACATATTTTTAGCTAAAAGTATGGCATAATTTGGTTTATTTCCATTTTCTCGGAAACTACTAGGCCTAGAATTAAGATTTTTGGTTTAAAATGTTCGTAATGAATGCCTCTACAAATCTTGTTATGGTCAAAACCACGCCAGACTTACCGTTTTTGAGAAAAAATATGTGTATCGCACAATAACATACATATTTTTACATATTTTCAGCTAAAAGTATGGCATAATTTGGTTTATTTCCATTTTCTCGGAAACTACTAGGCCTAGAAATAAGATTTTTGGTTTAAAATGTTCGTAATGAATGCCTCTACAAATCTTGTTATGGTCAAAACCACGCCAGACTTACCGTTTTTGAGAAAAAATATGTGTATCGCACAATAACATACATATTTTTACATATTTTCAGCTAAAAGTATGGCATAATTTGGTTTATTTCCATTTTCTCGGAAACTACTAGGCCTAGAATTAAGATTTTTGGTTTAAAATGTTCGTAATGAATGCCTCTACAAATCTTGTTATGGTCAAAACCACGCCAGACTTACCGTTTTTGAGAAAAAATATGTGCATCGCACAATAACATACATATTTTTAGCTAAAAGTATGGCATAATTTGGTTTATTTTCATTTTCTCGGAAACTACTAGGCCTAGAATTAAGATTTTTGGTTTAAAATGTTCGTAATGAATGCCTCTACAAATCTTGTTATGGTCAAAACCACGCCAGACTTACCGTTTTTGAGAAAAAATATGTGCATCGCACAATAACATACATATTTTTAGCTAAAAGTATGGCATAATTTGGTTTATTTCCATTTTCTCGGAAACTACTAGGCCTAGAATTAAGATTTTTGGTTTAAAATGTTCGTAATGAATGCCTCTACAAATCTTGTTATGGTCAAAACCACGCCAGATTTACCGTTTTTGAGAAAAAATATGTGCATCGCACAATAACATACATATTTTTAGCTAAAAGTATGGCATAATTTGGTTTATTTCCATTTTCTCGGAAACTACTAGGCCTAGAATTAAGATTTTTGGTTTAAAATGTTCGTAATGAATGCCTCTACAAATCTTGTTATGGTCAAAACCACGCCAGACTTACCGTTTTTGAGAAAAAATATGTGCATCGCACAATAACATACATATTTTTAGCTAAAAGTATGGCATAATTTGGTTTATTTTCATTTTCTCGGAAACTACTAGGCCTAGAATTAAGATTTTTGGTTTAAAATGTTCGTAATGAATGCCTCTACAAATCTTGTTATGGTCAAAACCACGCCAGACTTACCGTTTTTGAGAAAAAATATGTGTATCGCACAATAACATACATATTTTTACATATTTTCAGCTAAAAGTATGGCATAATTTGGTTTATTTCCATTTTCTCGGAAACTACTAGGCCTAGAATTAAGATTTTTGGTTTAAAATGTTCGTAATGAATGCCTCTACAAATCTTGTTATGGTCAAAACCACGCCAGACTTACCGTTTTTGAGAAAAAATATGTGTATCGCACAATAACATACATATTTTTACATATTTTCAGCTAAAAGTATGGCATAATTTGGTTTATTTCCATTTTCTCGGAAACTACTAGGCCTAGAATTAAGATTTTTGGTTTAAAATGTTCGTAATGAATGCCTCTACAAATCTTGTTATGGTCAAAACCACGCCAGACTTACCGTTTTTGAGAAAAAATATGTGCATCGCACAATAACATACATATTTTTAGCTAAAAGTATGGCATAATTTGGTTTATTTTCATTTTCTCGGAAACTACTAGGCCTAGAATTAAGATTTTTGGTTTAAAATGTTCGTAATGAATGCCTCTACAAATCTTGTTATGGTCAAAACCACGCCAGACTTACCGTTTTTGAGAAAAAATATGTGTATCGCACAATAACATACATATTTTTACATATTTTCAGCTAAAAGTATGGCATAATTTGGTTTATTTCCATTTTCTCGGAAACTACTAGGCCTAGAATTAAGATTTTTGGTTTAAAATGTTCGTAATGAATGCCTCTACAAATCTTGTTATGGTCAAAACCACGCCAGACTTACCGTTTTTGAGAAAAAATATGTGCATCGCACAATAACATACATATTTTTAGCTAAAAGTATGGCATAATTTGGTTTATTTCCATTTTCTCGGAAACTACTAGGCCTAGAATTAAGATTTTTGGTTTAAAATGTTCGTAATGAATGCCTCTACAAATCTTGTTATGGTCAAAACCACGCCAGACTTACCGTTTTTGAGAAAAAATATGTGTATCGCACAATAACATACATATTTTTACATATTTTCAGCTAAAAGTATGGCATAATTTGGTTTATTTCCATTTTCTCGGAAACTACTAGGCCTAGAATTAAGATTTTTGGTTTAAAATGTTCGTAATGAATGCCTCTACAAATCTTGTTATGGTCAAAACCACGCCAGACTTACCGTTTTTGAGAAAAAATATGTGTATCGCACAATAACATACATATTTTTACATATTTTCAGCTAAAAGTATGGCATAATTTGGTTTATTTCCATTTTCTCGGAAACTACTAGGCCTAGAATTAAGATTTTTGGTTTAAAATGTTCGTAATGAATGCCTCTACAAATCTTGTTATGGTCAAAACCACGCCAGACTTACCGTTTTTGAGAAAAAATATGTGCATCGCACAATAACATACATATTTTTAGCTAAAAGTATGGCATAATTTGGTTTATTTTCATTTTCTCGGAAACTACTAGGCCTAGAATTAAGATTTTTGGTTTAAAATGTTCGTAATGAATGCCTCTACAAATCTTGTTATGGTCAAAACCACGCCAGACTTACCGTTTTTGAGAAAAAATATGTGTATCGCACAATAACATACATATTTTTACATATTTTCAGCTAAAAGTATGGCATAATTTGGTTTATTTCCATTTTCTCGGAAACTACTAGGCCTAGAATTAAGATTTTTGGTTTAAAATGTTCGTAATGAATGCCTCTACAAATCTTGTTATGGTCAAAACCACGCCAGACTTACCCTTTTTGAGAAAAAATATGTGCATCGCACAATAACATACATATTTTTAGCTAAAAGTATGGCATAATTTGGTTTATTTCCATTTTCTCGGAAACTACTAGGCCTAGAATTAAGATTTTTGGTTTAAAATGTTCGTAATGAATGCCTCTACAAATCTTGTTATGGTCAAAACCACGCCAGACTTACCGTTTTTGAGAAAAAATATGTGTATCGCACAATAACATACATATTTTTACATATTTTCAGCTAAAAGTATGGCATAATTTGGTTTATTTCCATTTTCTCGGAAACTACTAGGCCTAGAATTACGATTTTTGGTTTAAAATGTTCGTAATGAATGCCTCTACAAATCTTGTTATGGTCAAAACCACGCCAGACTTACCGTTTTTGAGAAAAAATATGTGTATCGCACAATAACATACATATTTTTACATATTTTCAGCTAAAAGTATGGCATAATTTGGTTTATTTCCATTTTCTCGGAAACTACTAGGCCTAGAATTAAGATTTTTGGTTTAAAATGTTCGTAATGAATGCCTCTACAAATCTTGTTATGGTCAAAACCACGCCAGACTTACCGTTTTTGAGAAAAAATATGTGCATCGCACAATAACATACATATTTTTAGCTAAAAGTATGGCATAATTTGGTTTATTTCCATTTTCTCGGAAACTACTAGGCCTAGAATTAAGATTTTTGGTTTAAAATGTTCGTAATGAATGCCTCTACAAATCTTGTTACGGTCAAAACCACGCCAGACTTACCGTTTTTGAGAAAAAATATGTGCATCGCACAATAACATACATATTTTTAGCTAAAAGTATGGCATAATTTGGTTTATTTTCATTTTCTCGGAAACTACTAGGCCTAGAATTAAGATTTTTGGTTTAAAATGTTCGTAATGAATGCCTCTACAAATCTTGTTATGGTCAAAACCACGCCAGACTTACCGTTTTTGAGAAAAATTATGTGTATCGCACAATAACATACATATTTTTACATATTTTCAGCTAAAAGTATGGCATAATTTGGTTTATTTCCATTTTCTCGGAAACTACTAGGCCTAGAATTAAGATTTTTGGTTTAAAATGTTCGTAATGAATGCCTCTACAAATCTTGTTATGGTCAAAACCACGCCAGACTTACCGTTTTTGAGAAAAAATATGTGCATCGCACAATAACATACATATTTTTAGCTAAAAGTATGGCATAATTTGGTTTATTTCCATTTTCTCGGAAACTACTAGGCCTAGAATTAAGATTTTTGGTTTAAAATGTTCGTAATGAATGCCTCTACAAATCTTGTTATGGTCAAAACCACGCCAGACTTACCGTTTTTGAGAAAAAATATGTGTATCGCACAATAACATACATATTTTTACATATTTTCAGCTAAAAGTATGGCATAATTTGGTTTATTTCCATTTTCTCGGAAACTACTAGGCCTAGAATTAAGATTTTTGGTTTAAAATGTTCGTAATGAATGCCTCTACAAATCTTGTTATGGTCAAAACCACACCAGACTTACCGTTTTTGAGAAAAAATATGTGTATCGCACAATAACATACATATTTTTACATATTTTCAGCTAAAAGTATGGCATAATTTGGTTTATTTCCATTTTCTCGGAAACTACTAGGCCTAGAATTAAGATTTTTGGTTTAAAATGTTCGTAATGAATGCCTCTACAAATCTTGTTATGGTCAAAACCACGCCAGACTTACCGTTTTTGAGAAAAAATATGTGCATCGCACAATAACATACATATTTTTAGCTAAAAGTATGGCATAATTTGGTTTATTTCCATTTTCTCGGAAACTACTAGGCCTAGAATTAAGATTTTTGGTTTAAAATGTTCGTAATGAATGCCTCTACAAATCTTGTTATGGTCAAAACCACGCCAGACTTACCGTTTTTGAGAAAAAATATGTGTATCGCACAATAACATACATATTTTTACATATTTTCAGCTAAAAGTATGGCATAATTTGGTTTATTTCCATTTTCTCGGAAACTACTAGGCCTAGAATTAAGATTTTTGGTTTAAAATGTTCGTAATGAATGCCTCTACAAATCTTGTTATGGTCAAAACCACGCCAGACTTACCGTTTTTGAGAAAAAATATGTGCATCGCACAATAACATACATATTTTTAGCTAAAAGTATGGCATAATTTGGTTTATTTCCATTTTCTCGGAAACTACTAGGCCTAGAATTAAGATTTTTGGTTTAAAATGTTCGTAATGAATGCCTCTACAAATCTTGTTATGGTCAAAACCACGCCAGACTTACCGTTTTTGAGAAAAAATATGTGCATCGCACAATAACATACATATTTTTAGCTAAAAGTATGGCATAATTTGGTTTATTTTCATTTTCTCGGAAACTACTAGGCCTAGAATTAAGATTTTTGGTTTAAAATGTTCGTAATGAATGCCTCTACAAATCTTGTTATGGTCAAAACCACGCCAGACTTACCGTTTTTGAGAAAAAATATGTGCATCGCACAATAACATACATATTTTTACATATTTTCAGCTAAAAGTATGGCATAATTTGGTTTATTTCCATTTTCTCGGAAACTACTAGGCCTAGAATTAAGATTTTTGGTTTAAAATGTTCGTAATGAATGCCTCTACAAATCTTGTTATGGTCAAAACCACGCCAGACTTACCGTTTTTGAGAAAAAATATGTGCATCGCACAATAACATACATATTTTTAGCTAAAAGTATGGCATAATTTGGTTTATTTCCATTTTCTCGGAAACTACTAGGCCTAGAATTAAGATTTTTGGTTTAAAATGTTCGTAATGAATGCCTCTACAAATCTTGTTATGGTCAAAACCACGCCAGACTTACCGTTTTTGAGAAAAAATATGTGTATCGCACAATAACATACATATTTTTACATATTTTCAGCTAAAAGTATGGCATAATTTGGTTTATTTCCATTTTCTCGGAAACTACTAGGCCTAGAATTAAGATTTTTGGTTTAAAATGTTCGTAATGAATGCCTCTACAAATCTTGTTATGGTCAAAACCACGCCAGACTTACCGTTTTTGAGAAAAAATATGTGCATCGCACAATAACATACATATTTTTAGCTAAAAGTATGGCATAATTTGGTTTATTTCCATTTTCTCGGAAACTACTAGGCCTAGAATTAAGATTTTTGGTTTAAAATGTTCGTAATGAATGCCTCTACAAATCTTGTTATGGTCAAAACCACGCCAGACTTACCGTTTTTGAGAAAAAATATGTGCATCGCACAATAACATACATATTTTTAGCTAAAAGTATGGCATAATTTGGTTTATTTTCATTTTCTCGGAAACTACTAGGCCTAGAATTAAGATTTTTGGTTTAAAATGTTCGTAATGAATGCCTCTACAAATCTTGTTATGGTCAAAACCACGCCAGACTTACCGTTTTTGAGAAAAAATATGTGCATCGCACAATAACATACATATTTTTACATATTTTCAGCTAAAAGTATGGCATAATTTGGTTTATTTCCATTTTCTCGGAAACTACTAGGCCTAGAATTAAGATTTTTGGTTTAAAATGTTCGTAATGAATGCCTCTACAAATCTTGTTATGGTCAAAACCACGCCAGACTTACCGTTTTTGAGAAAAAATATGTGTATCGCACAATAACATACATATTTTTACATATTTTCAGCTAAAAGTATGGCATAATTTGGTTTATTTCCATTTTCTCGGAAACTACTAGGCCTAGAATTAAGATTTTTGGTTTAAAATGTTCGTAATGAATGCCTCTACAAATCTTGTTATGGTCAAAACCACGCCAGACTTACCGTTTTTGAGAAAAAATATGTGTATCGCACAATAACATACATATTTTTACATATTTTCAGCTAAAAGTATGGCATAATTTGGTTTATTTCCATTTTCTCGGAAACTACTAGGCCTAGAATTAAGATTTTTGGTTTAAAATGTTCGTAATGAATGCCTCTACAAATCTTGTTATGGTCAAAACCACGCCAGACTTACCGTTTTTGAGAAAAAATATGTGCATCGCACAATAACATACATATTTTCAGCTAAAAGTATGGCATAATTTGGTTTATTTTCATTTTCTCGGAAACTACTAGGCCTAGAATTAAGATTTTTGGTTTAAAATGTTCGTAATGAATGCCTCTACAAATCTTGTTATGGTCAAAACCACGCCAGACTTACCGTTTTTGAGAAAAAATATGTGCATCGCACAATAACATACATATTTTTAGCTAAAAGTATGGCATAATTTGGTTTATTTTCATTTTCTCGGAAACTACTAGGCCTAGAATTAAGATTTTTGGTTTAAAATGTTCGTAATGAATGCCTCTACAAATCTTGTTATGGTCAAAACCACGCCAGACTTACCGTTTTTGAGAAAAAATATGTGCATCGCACAATAACATACATATTTTTAGCTAAAAGTATGGCATAATTTGGTTTATTTTCATTTTCTCGGAAACTACTAGGCCTAGAATTAAGATTTTTGGTTTAAAATGTTCGTAATGAATGCCTCTACAAATCTTGTTACGGTCAAAACCACGCCAGACTTACCGTTTTTGAGAAAAAATATGTGTATCGCACAATAACATACATATTTTTACATATTTTCAGCTAAAAGTATGGCATAATTTGGTTTATTTCCATTTTCTCGGAAACTACTAGGCCTAGAATTAAGATTTTTGGTTTAAAATGTTCGTAATGAATGCCTCTACAAATCTTGTTGTGGTCAAAACCACGCCAGACTTACCGTTTTTGAGAAAAAATATGTGCATCGCACAATAACATACATATTTTTAGCTAAAAGTATGGCATAATTTGGTTTATTTTCATTTTCTCGGAAACTACTAGGCCTAGAATTAAGATTTTTGGTTTAAAATGTTCGTAATGAATGCCTCTACAAATCTTGTTATGGTCAAAACCACGCCAGACTTACCGTTTTTGAGAAAAAATATGTGCATCGCACAATAACATACATATTTTTAGCTAAAAGTATGGCATAATTTGGTTTATTTTCATTTTCTCGGAAACTACTAGGCCTAGAATTAAGATTTTTGGTTTAAAATGTTCGTAATGAATGCCTCTACAAATCTTGTTATGGTCAAAACCACGCCAGACTTACCGTTTTTGAGAAAAAATATGTGTATCGCACAATAACATACATATTTTTACATATTTTCAGCTAAAAGTATGGCATAATTTGGTTTATTTCCATTTTCTCGGAAACTACTAGGGCCTAGAATTAAGATTTTTGGTTTAAAATGTTCGTAATGAATACCTCTACAAATCTTGTTATGGTCAAAACCGACGCCAGACTTACCGTTTTTGAGAAAAAATATGTGTATCGCACAATAACATACATATTTTTACATATTTTCAGCTAAAAGTATGGCATAATTTGGTTTATTTCCATTTTCTCGGAAACTACTAGGCCTAGAATTAAGATTTTTGGTTTAAAATGTTCGTAATGAATGCCCTCTACAAATCTTGTTATGGTCAAAAACCACGCCAGACTTACCGTTTTTGAGAAAAAAATATGTGCATCGCACAATAACATACATATTTTTAGCTAAAAGTATGGCATAATTTGGTTTATTTTCATTTTCTCGGAAACTACTAGGCCTAGAATTAAGATTTTTGGTTTAAAATGTTCGTAATGAATGCCTCTACAAATCTTGTTATGGTCAAAACCACGCCAGACTTACCGTTTTTGAGAAAAAATATGTGCATCGCACAATAACATACATATTTTTAGCTAAAAGTATGGCATAATTTGGTTTATTTTCATTTTCTCGGAAACTACTAGGCCTAGAATTAAGATTTTTGGTTTAAAATGTTCGTAATGAATGCCTCTACAAATCTTGTTATGGTCAAAACCACGCCAGACTTACCGTTTTTGAGAAAAAATATGTGCATCGCACAATAACATACATATTTTTTACATATATTCAGCTAAAAGTATGGCATAATTTTGGTATTATTTCCATTTTCTCGGAAACTACTAGGCCTAGAATTAAGATTTTTTGGTTTAAAATGTTCGTAATGAATGCCTCTACAAATCTTGTTATGGTCAAAACCACGCCCAGACTTACCGTTTTTGAGAAAAAAATATGTGTATCGCACAATAACATACATATTTTTACATATTTTCAGCTAAAAGTATGGCATAATTGGTTTATTTCCATTTTTCTCGGAAACTACTAGGCCTAGAATTAAGATTTTGGTTTAAAATGTTCGTAATGAATGCCTCTACAAATCTTGTTATGGTCAAACCCACGCCACGACTTACCGTTTTTGAGAAAAAATATGTGTATCGCACAATAACATACATATTTTTACATATTTTCAGCTAAAAGTATGGCATAATTTGGTTTATTTCCATTTTCTCGGAAACTACTAGGCCTAGAATTAAGATTTTTGGTTTAAAATGTTCGTAATGAATGCCTCTACAAATCTTGTTATGGTCAAAACCACGCCAGACTTACCGTTTTTGAGAAAAAATATGTGTATCGCACAATAACATACATATTTTTACATATTTTCAGCTAAAAGTATGGCATAATTTGGTTTATTTCCATTTTCTCGGAAACTACTAGGCCTAGAATTAAGATTTTTTGGTTTAAAATGTTCGTAATGAATGCCTCTACAAATCTTGTTATGGTCAAAACCACGCCAGACTTACCGTTTTTGAGAAAAAATATGTGTATCGCACAATAACATACATATTTTTACATATTTTCAGCTAAAAGTATTGGCATAATTTGGTTTATTTCCATTTTCTCGGAAACTACTAGGCCTTAGAATTAAGATTTTTGGTTTAAAATGTTCGTAATGATGCCTCTACAAATCTTGTTATGGTCAAAACCACGCCAGACTTACCGTTTTTGAGAAAAAATATGTGCATCGCACAATAACATACATATTTTTAGCTAAAAGTATGGCATAATTTGGTTTATTTTCATTTTCTCGGAAACTACTAGGCCTAGAATTAAGATTTTTGGTTTTAAAATGTTCGTAATGAATGCCTCTACAAATCTTGTTACGGTCAAAACCACGCCCAGACTTACCGTTTTTGAGAAAAAATATGTGTATCGCACAATAACATACATATTTTTACATATTTTCAGCTAAAAGTATGGCATAATTTGGTTTATTTCCATTTTCTCGGAAACTACTAGGCCTAGAATTAAGATTTTTGGTTTAAAATGTTCGTAATGAATGCCCTCTACAAATCTTGTTATGGTCAAAACCACGCCCAGACTTACCGTTTTTGAGAAAAAATATGTGCATCGCACAATAACATACATATTTTTAGCTAAAAGTATGGCATAATTTGGTTTATTTTCATTTTCTCGGAAAACTACTAGGCCTAGAATTAAGATTTTTGGTTTAAAATGTTCGTAATGAATGCCTCTACAAATCTTGTTATGGTCAAAACCACGCCAGACTTACCGTTTTTGAGAAAAAATATGTGCATCGCACAATAACATACATATTTTTAGCTAAAAGTATGGCATAATTTGGTTTATTTTCATTTTCTCGGAAACTACTAGGCCTAGAATTAAGATTTTTGGTTTAAAATGTTCGTAATGAATGCCTCTACAAATCTTGTTATGGTCAAAACCACGCCAGACTTACCCTTTTTGAGAAAAAATATGTGTATCGCACAATAACATACATATTTTTACATATTTTCAGCTAAAAGTATGGCATAATTTGGTTTATTTCCATTTTCTCGGAAACTACTAGGCCTAGAATTAAGATTTTTGGTTTAAAATGTTCGTAATGAATGCCTCTACAAATCTTGTTATGGTCAAAACCACGCCAGACTTACCGTTTTTGAGAAAAAATATGTGCATCGCACAATAACATACATATTTTTAGCTAAAAGTATGGCATAATTTGGTTTATTTTCATTTTCTCGGAAACTACTAGGCCTAGAATTAAGATTTTTGGTTTAAAATGTTCGTAATGAATGCCTCTACAAATCTTGTTATGGTCAAAACCACGCCCAGACTTACCGTTTTTGAGAAAAAATATGTGCATCGCACAATAACATACATATTTTTAGCTAAAAGTATGGGCATAATTTGGTTTATTTTCATTTTCTCGGAAACTACTAGGCCTAGAATTAAGATTTTTGGTTTAAAATGTTCGTAATGAATGCCTCTACAAATCTTGTTATGGTCAAAACCACGCCAGACTTACCGTTTTTGAGAAAAAATATGTGTATCGCACAATAACATACATATTTTTACATATTTTCAGCTAAAAGTATGGCATAATTTGGTTTTATTTCCATTTTCTCGGAAACTACTAGGCCTAGAATTAAGATTTTTGGTTTAAAATGTTCGTAATGAATGCCTCTACAAATCTTGTTATGGTCAAAACCACGCCAGACTTACCGTTTTTGAGAAAAAAATATGTGTATCGCACAATAACATACATATTTTTACATATTTTCAGCTAAAGTATGGCATAATTTGGTTTATTTCCATTTTCTCGGAAACTACTAGGCCTAGAATTAAGATTTTTGGTTTAAAATGTTCGTAATGAATGCCTCTACAAATCTTGTTATGGTCAAAACCACGCCCAGACTTACCGTTTTTGAGAAAAAATATGTGTATCGCACAATAACATACATATTTTTACATATTTTCAGCTAAAAGTATGGCATAATTTGGTTTATTTTCATTTTCTCGGAAACTACTAGGCCTAGAATTAAGATTTTTGGTTTAAAATGTTCGTAATGAATGCCTCTACAAATCTTGTTATGGTCAAAACCACGCCAGACTTACCGTTTTTGAGAAAAAATATGTGCATCGCACAATAACATACATATTTTTAGCTAAAAGTATGGCATAATTTGGTTTATTTCCATTTTCTCGGAAACTACTAGGCCTAGAATTAAGATTTTGGTTTTAAAATGTTCGTAATGAATGCCTCTACAAATCTTGTTATGGTCAAAACCACGCCAGACTTACCGTTTTTGAGAAAAAATATGTGTATCGCACAATAACATACATATTTTTACATATTTTCAGCTAAAAGTATGGCATAATTTGGTTTTATTTCCATTTTCTCGGAAACTACTAGGCCTAGAATTAAGATTTTTGGTTTAAAATGTTCGTAATGAATGCCTCTACAAATCTTGTTATGGTCAAAACCACGCCCAGACTTACCGTTTTTGAGAAAAAATATGTGTATCGCACAATAACATACATATTTTTACATATTTTCAGCTAAAAGTATGGCATAATTTGGTTTATTTCCATTTTCTCGGAAACTACTAGGCCTAGAATTAAGATTTTTGGTTTAAAATGTTCGTAATGAATGCCCTCTACAAATCTTGTTATGGTCATAACCACGCCAGACTTACCGTTTTTGAGAAAAAATATGTGTATCGCACAATAACATACATATTTTTACATATTTTCAGCTAAAAGTATGGCATAATTTGGTTTATTTCCATTTTCTCGGAAACTACTAGGCCTAGAATTAAGATTTTTGGTTTAAAATGTTCGTAATGAATGCCTCTACAAATCTTGTTATGGTCAAAACCACGCCAGACTTACCGTTTTTGAGAAAAAATATGTGTATCGCACAATAACATACATATTTTTACATATTTTCAGCTAAAAGTATGGCATAATTTGGTTTATTTCCATTTTCTCGGAAACTACTAGGCCTAGAATTAAGATTTTTGGTTTAAAATGTTCGTAATGAATGCCTCTACAAATCTTGTTATGGTCAAAACCACGCCCAGACTTACCGTTTTTGAGAAAAAATATGTGTATCGCACAATAACATACATATTTTACATATTTTCAGCTAAAAGTATGGCATAATTTGGTTTATTTCCATTTTCTCGGAAACTACTAGGCCTAGAATTAAGATTTTTGGTTTAAAATGTTCGTAATGAATGCCTCTACAAATCTTGTTATGGTCAAAACCACGCCAGACTTACCGTTTTTGAGAAAAAATATGTGCATCGCACAATAACATACATATTTTTAGCTAAAAGTATGGCATAATTTGGTTTATTTCCATTTTCTCGGAAACTACTAGGCCTAGAATTAAGATTTTTTGGTTTAAAATGTTCGTAATGAATGCCTCTACAAATCTTGTTATGGTCAAAACCACGCCAGACTTACCGTTTTTGAGAAAAAATATGTGCATCGCACAATAACATACATATTTTTAGCTAAAAGTATGGCATAATTTGGTTTATTTCCATTTTCTCGGAAACTACTAGGCCTAGAATTAAGATTTTTGGTTTAAATGTTCGTAATGAATGCCTCTACAAATCTTGTTATGGTCAAAACCACGCCAGACTTACCCTTTTTGAGAAAAAATATGTGCATCGCACAATAACATACATATTTTTAGCTAAAAGTATGGCATAATTTGGTTTATTTCCATTTTCTCGGAAACTACTAGGCCTAGAAATAAGATTTTTGGTTTAAAATGTTCGTAA
>OV884003.1:41639294-41737878 GCA_930367185.1 Myathropa florea
GGTTTATTTCCATTTTCTCGGAAACTACTAGGCGTAGAATTAAGATTTTTGGTTTAAAATGTTCGTAATGAATGCCTCTACAAATCTTGTTATGGTCAAAACCACGCCAGACTTACCGTTTTTGAGAAAAAATATGTGTATCGCACAATAACATACATATTTTTACATATTTTCAGCTAAAAGTATGGCATAATTTGGTTTATTTCCATTTTCTCGGAAACTACTAGGCCTAGAATTAAGATTTTTGGTTTAAAATGTTCGTAATGAATGCCTCTACAAATCTTGTTATGGTCAAAACCACGCCAGACTTACCGTTTTTGAGAAAAAATATGTGCATCGCACAATAACATACATATTTTCAGCTAAAAGTATGGCATAATTTGGTTTATTTTCATTTTCTCGGAAACTACTAGGCCTAGAATTAAGATTTTTGGTTTAAAATGTTCGTAATGAATGCCTCTACAAATCTTGTTATGGTCAAAACCACGCCAGACTTACCGTTTTTGAGAAAAAATATGTGTATCGCACAATAACATACATATTTTTAGCTAAAAGTATGGCATAATTTGGTTTATTTCCATTTTCTCGGAAACTACTAGGCCTAGAATTAAGATTTTTGGTTTAAAATGTTCGTAATGAATGCCTCTACAAATCTTGTTATGGTCAAAACCACGCCAGACTTACCGTTTTTGAGAAAAAATATGTGCATCGCACAATAACATACATATTTTTAGCTAAAAGTATGGCATAATTTGGTTTATTTTCATTTTCTCGGAAACTACTAGGCCTAGAATTAAGATTTTTGGTTTAAAATGTTCGTAATGAATGCCTCTACAAATCTTGTTATGGTCAAAACCACGCCAGACTTACCGTTTTTGAGAAAAAATATGTGCATCGCACAATAACATACATATTTTTACATATTTTCAGCTAAAAGTATGGCATAATTTGGTTTATTTCCATTTTCTCGGAAACTACTAGGCCTAGAATTAAGATTTTTGGTTTAAAATGTTCGTAATGAATGCCTCTACAAATCTTGTTATGGTCAAAACCACGCCAGACTTACCGTTTTTGAGAAAAAATATGTGTATCGCACAATAACATACATATTTTTACATATTTTCAGCTAAAAGTATGGCATAATTTGGTTTATTTCCATTTTCTCGGAAACTACTAGGCCTAGAATTAAGATTTTTGGTTTAAAATGTTCGTAATGAATGCCTCTACAAATCTTGTTATGGTCAAAACCACGCCAGACTTACCGTTTTTGAGAAAAAATATGTGCATCGCACAATAACATACATATTTTTACATATTTTCAGCTAAAAGTATGGCATAATTTGGTTTATTTCCATTTTCTCGGAAACTACTAGGCCTAGAATTAAGATTTTTGGTTTAAAATGTTCGTAATGAATGCCTCTACAAATCTTGTTATGGTCAAAACCACGCCAGACTTACCGTTTTTGAGAAAAAATATGTGCATCGCACAATAACATACATATTTTTAGCTAAAAGTATGGCATAATTTGGTTTATTTTCATTTTCTCGGAAACTACTAGGCCTAGAATTAAGATTTTTGGTTTAAAATGTTCGTAATGAATGCCTCTACAAATCTTGTTATGGTCAAAACCACGCCAGACTTACCCTTTTTGAGAAAAAATATGTGCATCGCACAATAACATACATATTTTTAGCTAAAAGTATGGCATAATTTGGTTTATTTCCATTTTCTCGGAAACTACTAGGCCTAGAATTAAGGTTTTTGGTTTAAAATGTTCGTAATGAATGCCTCTACAAATCTTGTTATGGTCAAAACCACGCCAGACTTACCGTTTTTGAGAAAAAATATGTGCATCGCACAATAACATACATATTTTTAGCTAAAAGTATGGCATAATTTGGTTTATTTTCATTTTCTCGGAAACTACTAGGCCTAGAATTAAGATTTTTGGTTTAAAATGTTCGTAATGAATGCCTCTACAAATCTTGTTATGGTCAAAACCACGCCAGACTTACCGTTTTTGAGAAAAAATATGTGCATCGCACAATAACATACATATTTTTAGCTAAAAGTATGGCATAATTTGGTTTATTTTCATTTTCTCGGAAACTACTAGGCCTAGAATTAAGATTTTTGGTTTAAAATGTTCGTAATGAATGCCTCTACAAATCTTGTTATGGTCAAAACCACGCCAGACTTACCGTTTTTGAGAAAAAATATGTGCATCGCACAATAACATACATATTTTCAGCTAAAAGTATGGCATAATTTGGTTTATTTCCATTTTCTCGGAAACTACTAGGCCTAGAATTAAGATTTTTGGTTTAAAATGTTCGTAATGAATGCCTCTACAAATCTTGTTATGGTCAAAACCACGCCAGACTTACCGTTTTTGAGAAAAAATATGTGTATCGCACAATAACATACATATTTTTACATATTTTCAGCTAAAAGTATGGCATAATTTGGTTTATTTCCATTTTCTCGGAAACTACTAGGCCTAGAATTAAGATTTTTGGTTTAAAATGTTCGTAATGAATGCCTCTACAAATCTTGTTATGGTCAAAACCACGCCAGACTTACCGTTTTTGAGAAAAAATATGTGTATCGCACAATAACATACATATTTTTACATATTTTCAGCTAAAAGTATGGCATAATTTGGTTTATTTCCATTTTCTCGGAAACTACTAGGCGTAGAATTAAGATTTTTGGTTTAAAATGTTCGTAATGAATGCCTCTACAAATCTTGTTATGGTCAAAACCGCGCCAGACTTACCGTTTTTGAGAAAAAATATGTGTATCGCACAATAACATACATATTTTTACATATTTTCAGCTAAAAGTATGGCATAATTTGGTTTATTTCCATTTTCTCGGAAACTACTAGGCCTAGAATTAAGATTTTTGGTTTAAAATGTTCGTAATGAATGCCTCTACAAATCTTGTTATGGTCAAAACCACGCCAGACTTACCGTTTTTGAGAAAAAATATGTGCATCGCACAATAACATACATATTTTCAGCTAAAAGTATGGCATAATTTGGTTTATTTTCATTTTCTCGGAAACTACTAGGCCTAGAATTAAGATTTTTGGTTTAAAATGTTCGTAATGAATGCCTCTACAAATCTTGTTATGGTCAAAACCACGCCAGACTTACCGTTTTTGAGAAAAAATATGTGCATCGCACAATAACATACATATTTTTAGCTAAAAGTATGGCATAATTTGGTTTATTTCCATTTTCTCGGAAACTACTAGGCCTAGAATTAAGATTTTTGGTTTAAAATGTTCGTAATGAATGCCTCTACAAATCTTGTTATGGTCAAAACCACGCCAGACTTACCGTTTTTGAGAAAAAATATGTGCATCGCACAATAACATACATATTTTTAGCTAAAAGTATGGCATAATTTGGTTTATTTTCATTTTCTCGGAAACTACTAGGCCTAGAATTAAGATTTTTGGTTTAAAATGTTCGTAATGAATGCCTCTACAAATCTTGTTATGGTCAAAACCACGCCAGACTTACCGTTTTTGAGAAAAAATATGTGCATCGCACAATAACATACATATTTTTACATATTTTCAGCTAAAAGTATGGCATAATTTGGTTTATTTCCATTTTCTCGGAAACTACTAGGCCTAGAATTAAGATTTTTGGTTTAAAATGTTCGTAATGAATGCCTCTACAAATCTTGTTATGGTCAAAACCACGCCAGACTTACCGTTTTTGAGAAAAAATATGTGTATCGCACAATAACATACATATTTTTACATATTTTCAGCTAAAAGTATGGCATAATTTGGTTTATTTCCATTTTCTCGGAAACTACTAGGCCTAGAATTAAGATTTTTGGTTTAAAATGTTCGTAATGAATGCCTCTACAAATCTTGTTATGGTCAAAACCACGCCAGACTTACCGTTTTTGAGAAAAAATATGTGCATCGCACAATAACATACATATTTTTACATATTTTCAGCTAAAAGTATGGCATAATTTGGTTTATTTCCATTTTCTCGGAAACTACTAGGCCTAGAATTAAGATTTTTGGTTTAAAATGTTCGTAATGAATGCCTCTACAAATCTTGTTATGGTCAAAACCACGCCAGACTTACCGTTTTTGAGAAAAAATATGTGCATCGCACAATAACATACATATTTTTAGCTAAAAGTATGGCATAATTTGGTTTATTTTCATTTTCTCGGAAACTACTAGGCCTAGAATTAAGATTTTCGGTTTAAAATGTTCGTAATGAATGCCTCTACAAATCTTGTTATGGTCAAAACCACGCCAGACTTACCCTTTTTGAGAAAAAATATGTGCATCGCACAATAACATACATATTTTTAGCTAAAAGTATGGCATAATTTGGTTTATTTCCATTTTCTCGGAAACTACTAGGCCTAGAATTAAGATTTTTGGTTTAAAATGTTCGTAATGAATGCCTCTACAAATCTTGTTATGGTCAAAACCACGCCAGACTTACCGTTTTTGAGAAAAAATATGTGCATCGCACAATAACATACATATTTTCAGCTAAAAGTATGGCATAATTTGGTTTATTTTCATTTTCTCGGAAACTACTAGGCCTAGAATTAAGATTTTTGGTTTAAAATGTTCGTAATGAATGCCTCTACAAATCTTGTTATGGTCAAAACCACGCCAGACTTACCGTTTTTGAGAAAAAATATGTGTATCGCACAATAACATACATATTTTTACATATTTTCAGCTAAAAGTATGGCATAATTTGGTTTATTTCCATTTTCTCGGAAACTACTAGGCCTAGAATTAAGATTTTTGGTTTAAAATGTTCGTAATGAATGCCTCTACAAATCTTGTTATGGTCAAAACCACGCCAGACTTACCGTTTTTGAGAAAAAATATGTGCATCGCACAATAACATACATATTTTTAGCTAAAAGTATGGCATAATTTGGTTTATTTCCATTTTCTCGGAAACTACTAGGCCTAGAATTAAGATTTTTGGTTTAAAATGTTCGTAATGAATGCCTCTACAAATCTTGTTATGGTCAAAACCACGCCAGACTTACCGTTTTTGAGAAAAAATATGTGTATCGCACAATAACATACATATTTTTACATATTTTCAGCTAAAAGTATGGCATAATTTGGTTTATTTCCATTTTCTCGGAAACTACTAGGCCTAGAATTAAGATTTTTGGTTTAAAATGTTCGTAATGAATGCCTCTACAAATCTTGTTATGGTCAAAACCACGCCAGACTTACCGTTTTTGAGAAAAAATATGTGTATCGCACAATAACATACATATTTTTACATATTTTCAGCTAAAAGTATGGCATAATTTGGTTTATTTCCATTTTCTCGGAAACTACTAGGCCTAGAATTAAGATTTTTGGTTTAAAATGTTCGTAATGAATGCCTCTACAAATCTTGTTATGGTCAAAACCACGCCAGACTTACCCTTTTTGAGAAAAAATATGTGCATCGCACAATAACATACATATTTTTAGCTAAAAGTATGGCATAATTTGGTTTATTTTCATTTTCTCGGAAACTACTAGGCCTAGAATTAAGATTTTTGGTTTAAAATGTTCGTAATGAATGCCTCTACAAATCTTGTTATGGTCAAAACCACGCCAGACTTACCGTTTTTGAGAAAAAATATGTGCATCGCACAATAACATACATATTTTTAGCTAAAAGTATGGCATAATTTGGTTTATTTTCATTTTCTCGGAAACTACTAGGCCTAGAATTAAGATTTTTGGTTTAAAATGTTCGTAATGAATGCCTCTACAAATCTTGTTATGGTCAAAACCACGCCAGACTTACCGTTTTTGAGAAAAAATATGTGTATCGCACAATAACATACATATTTTTACATATTTTCAGCTAAAAGTATGGCATAATTTGGTTTATTTCCATTTTCTCGGAAACTACTAGGCCTAGAATTAAGATTTTTGGTTTAAAATGTTCGTAATGAATGCCTCTACAAATCCTGTTATGGTCAAAACCACGCCAGACTTACCCTTTTTGAGAAAAAATATGTGCATCGCACAATAACATACATATTTTTAGCTAAAAGTATGGCATAATTTGGTTTATTTTCATTTTCTCGGAAACTACTAGGCCTAGAATTAAGATTTTTGGTTTAAAATGTTCGTAATGAATGCCTCTACAAATCTTGTTATGGTCAAAACCACGCCAGACTTACCGTTTTTGAGAAAAAATATGTGCATCGCACAATAACATACATATTTTTAGCTAAAAGTATGGCATAATTTGGTTTATTTTCATTTTCTCGGAAAGTACTAGGCCTAGAATTAAGATTTTTGGTTTAAAATGTTCGTAATGAATGCCTCTACAAATCTTGTTATGGTCAAAACCACGCCAGACTTACCGTTTTTGAGAAAAAATATGTGTATCGCACAATAACATACATATTTTTACATATTTTCAGCTAAAAGTATGGCATAATTTGGTTTATTTCCATTTTCTCGGAAACTACTAGGCCTAGAATTAAGATTTTTGGTTTAAAATGTTCGTAATGAATGCCTCTACAAATCTTGTTATGGTCAAAACCACGCCAGACTTACCGTTTTTGAGAAAAAATATGTGTATCGCACAATAACATACATATTTTTACATATTTTCAGCTAAAAGTATGGCATAATTTGGTTTATTTCCATTTTCTCGGAAACTACTAGGCCTAGAATTAAGATTTTTGGTTTAAAATGTTCGTAATGAATGCCTCTACAAATCTTGTTATGGTCAAAACCACGCCAGACTTACCGTTTTTGAGAAAAAATATGTGCATCGCACAATAACATACATATTTTTAGCTAAAAGTATGGCATAATTTGGTTTATTTTCATTTTCTCGGAAACTACTAGGCCTAGAATTAAGATTTTTGGTTTAAAATGTTCGTAATGAATGCCTCTACAAATCTTGTTATGGTCAAAACCACGCCAGACTTACCGTTTTTGAGAAAAAATATGTGTATCGCACAATAACATACATATTTTTACATATTTTCAGCTAAAAGTATGGCATAATTTGGTTTATTTCCATTTTCTCGGAAACTACTAGGCCTAGAATTAAGATTTTTGGTTTAAAATGTTCGTAATGAATGCCTCTACAAATCTTGTTATGGTCAAAACCACGCCAGACTTACCGTTTTTGAGAAAAAATATGTGTATCGCACAATAACATACATATTTTTACATATTTTCAGCTAAAAGTATGGCATAATTTGGTTTATTTCCATTTTCTCGGAAACTACTAGGCCTAGAATTAAGATTTTTGGTTTAAAATGTTCGTAATGAATGCCTCTACAAATCTTGTTATGGTCAAAACCACGCCAGACTTACCGTTTTTGAGAAAAAATATGTGTATCGCACAATAACATACATATTTTTACATATTTTTAGCTAAAAGTATGGCATAATTTGGTTTATTTTCATTTTCTCGGAAACTACTAGGCCTAGAATTAAGATTTTTGGTTTAAAATGTTCGTAATGAATGCCTCTACAAATCTTGTTATGGTCAAAACCACGCCAGACTTACCGTTTTTGAGAAAAAATATGTGCATCGCACAATAACATACATATTTTTAGCTAAAAGTATGGCATAATTTGGTTTATTTTCATTTTCTCGGAAACTACTAGGCCTAGAATTAAGATTTTTGGTTTAAAATGTTCGTAATGAATGCCTCTACAAATCTTGTTATGGTCAAAACCACGCCAGACTTACCGTTTTTGAGAAAAAATATGTGCATCGCACAATAACATACATATTTTTACATATTTTCAGCTAAAAGTATGGCATAATTTGGTTTATTTCCATTTTCTCGGAAACTACTAGGCCTAGAATTAAGATTTTTGGTTTAAAATGTTCGTAATGAATGCCTCTACAAATCTTGTTATGGTCAAAACCACGCCAGACTTACCGTTTTTGAGAAAAAATATGTGCATCGCACAATAACATACATATTTTTAGCTAAAAGTATGGCATAATTTGGTTTATTTTCATTTTCTCGGAAACTACTAGGCCTAGAATTAAGATTTTTGGTTTAAAATGTTCGTAATGAATGCCTCTACAAATCTTGTTATGGTCAAAACCACGCCAGACTTACCGTTTTTGAGAAAAAATATGTGCATCGCACAATAACATACATATTTTTAGCTAAAAGTATGGCATAATTTGGTTTATTTTCATTTTCTCGGAAACTACTAGGCCTAGAATTAAGATTTTTGGTTTAAAATGTTCGTAATGAATGCCTCTACAAATCTTGTTATGGTCAAAACCACGCCAGACTTACCGTTTTTGAGAAAAAATATGTGTATCGCACAATAACATACATATTTTTAGCTAAAAGTATGGCATAATTTGGTTTATTTCCATTTTCTCGGAAACTACTAGGCCTAGAATTAAGATTTTTGGTTTAAAATGTTCGTAATGAATGCCTCTACAAATCTTGTTATGGTCAAAACCACGCCAGACTTACCGTTTTTGAGAAAAAATATGTGCATCGCACAATAACATACATATTTTTAGCTAAAAGTATGGCATAATTTGGTTTATTTTAATTTTCTCGGAAACTACTAGGCCTAGAATTAAGATTTTTGGTTTAAAATGTTCGTAATGAATGCCTCTACAAATCTTGTTATGGTCAAAACCACGCCAGACTTACCGTTTTTGAGAAAAAATATGTGCATCGCACAATAACATACATATTTTTAGCTAAAAGTATGGCATAATTTGGTTTATTTTCATTTTCTCGGAAACTACTAGGCCTAGAATTAAGATTTTTGGTTTAAAATGTTCGTAATGAATGCCTCTACAAATCTTGTTATGGTCAAAACCACGCCAGACTTACCATTTTTGAGAAAAAATATGTGCATCGCACAATAACATACATATTTTTAGCTAAAAGTATGGCATAATTTGGTTTATTTTCATTTTCTCGGAAACTACTAGGCCTAGAATTAAGATTTTTGGTTTAAAATGTTCGTAATGAATGCCTCTACAAATCTTGTTATGGTCAAAACCACGCCAGACTTACCGTTTTTGAGAAAAAATATGTGTATCGCACAATAACATACATATTTTTACATATTTTCAGCTAAAAGTATGGCATAATTTGGTTTATTTCCATTTTCTCGGAAACTACTAGGCCTAGAATTAAGATTTTTGGTTTAAAATGTTCGTAATGAATGCCTCTACAAATCTTGTTATGGTCAAAACCACGCCAGACTTACCGTTTTTGAGAAAAAATATGTGTATCGCACAATAACATACATATTTTTACATATTTTCAGCTAAAAGTATGGCATAATTTGGTTTATTTCCATTTTCTCGGAAACTACTAGGCCTAGAATTAAGATTTTTGGTTTAAAATGTTCGTAATGAATGCCTCTACAAATCTTGTTATGGTCAAAACCACGCCAGACTTACCATTTTTGAGAAAAAATATGTGCATCGCACAATAACATACATATTTTTAGCTAAAAGTATGGCATAATTTGGTTTATTTTCATTTTCTCGGAAACTACTAGGCCTAGAATTAAGATTTTTGGTTTAAAATGTTCGTAATGAATGCCTCTACAAATCTTGTTATGGTCAAAACCACGCCAGACTTACCGTTTTTGAGAAAAAATATGTGTATCGCACAATAACATACATATTTTTACATATTTTCAGCTAAAAGTATGGCATAATTTGGTTTATTTCCATTTTCTCGGAAACTACTAGGCCTAGAATTAAGATTTTTGGTTTAAAATGTTCGTAATGAATGCCTCTACAAATCTTGTTATGGTCAAAACCACGCCAGACTTACCGTTTTTGAGAAAAAATATGTGTATCGCACAATAACATACATATTTTTACATATTTTCAGCTAAAAGTATGGCATAATTTGGTTTATTTCCATTTTCTCGGAAACTACTAGGCCTAGAATTAAGATTTTTGGTTTAAAATGTTCGTAATGAATGCCTCTACAAATCTTGTTATGGTCAAAACCACGCCAGACTTACCGTTTTTGAGAAAAAATATGTGTATCGCACAATAACATACATATTTTTACATATTTTCAGCTAAAAGTATGGCATAATTTGGTTTATTTCCATTTTCTCGGAAACTACTAGGCCTAGAATTAAGATTTTTGGTTTAAAATGTTCGTAATGAATGCCTCTACAAATCTTGTTATGGTCAAAACCACGCCAGACTTACCGTTTTTGAGAAAAAATATGTGCATCGCACAATAACATACATATTTTTAGCTAAAAGTATGGCATAATTTGGTTTATTTCCATTTTCTCGGAAACTACTAGGCCTAGAATTAAGATTTTTGGTTTAAAATGTTCGTAATGAATGCCTCTACAAATCTTGTTATGGTCAAAACCACGCCAGACTTACCGTTTTTGAGAAAAAATATGTGCATCGCACAATAACATACATATTTTTAGCTAAAAGTATGGCATAATTTGGTTTATTTTCATTTTCTCGGAAACTACTAGGCCTAGAATTAAGATTTTTGGTTTAAAATGTTCGTAATGAATGCCTCTACAAATCTTGTTATGGTCAAGACCACGCCAGACTTACCGTTTTTGAGAAAAAATATGTGTATCGCACAATAACATACATATTTTTACATATTTTCAGCTAAAAGTATGGCATAATTTGGTTTATTTTCATTTTCTCGGAAACTACTAGGCCTAGAATTAAGATTTTTGGTTTAAAATGTTCGTAATGAATGCCTCTACAAATCTTGTTATGGTCAAAACCACGCCAGACTTACCGTTTTTGAGAAAAAATATGTGTATCGCACAATAACATACATATTTTTACATATTTTCAGCTAAAAGTATGGCATAATTTGGTTTATTTCCATTTTCTCGGAAACTACTAGGCCTAGAATTAAGATTTTTGGTTTAAAATGTTCGTAATGAATGCCTCTACAAATCTTGTTATGGTCAAAACCACGCCAGACTTACCGTTTTTGAGAAAAAATATGTGCATCGCACAATAACATACATATTTTTAGCTAAAAGTATGGCATAATTTGGTTTATTTCCATTTTCTCGGAAACTACTAGGCCTAGAATTAAGATTTTTGGTTTAAAATGTTCGTAATGAATGCCTCTACAAATCTTGTTATGGTCAAAACCACGCCAGACTTACCGTTTTTGAGAAAAAATATGTGCATCGCACAATAACATACATATTTTTAGCTAAAAGTATGGCATAATTTGGTTTATTTTCATTTTCTCGGAAACTACTAGGCCTAGAATTAAGATTTTTGGTTTAAAATGTTCGTAATGAATGCCTCTACAAATCTTGTTATGGTCAAAACCACGCCAGACTTACCGTTTTTGAGAAAAAATATGTGCATCGCACAATAACATACATATTTTTAGCTAAAAGTATGGCATAATTTGGTTTATTTTCATTTTCTCGGAAACTACTAGGCCTAGAATTAAGATTTTTGGTTTAAAATGTTCGTAATGAATGCCTCTACAAATCTTGTTATGGTCAAAACCACGCCAGACTTACCCTTTTTGAGAAAAAATATGTGCATCGCACAATAACATACATATTTTTAGCTAAAAGTATGGCATAATTTGGTTTATTTCCATTTTCTCGGAAACTACTAGGCCTAGAATTAAGATTTTTGGTTTAAAATGTTCGTAATGAATGCCTCTACAAATCTTGTTATGGTCAAAACCACGCCAGACTTACCGTTTTTGAGAAAAAATATGTGTATCGCACAATAACATACATATTTTTAGCTAAAAGTATGGCATAATTTGGTTTATTTCCATTTTCTCGGAAACTACTAGGCCTAGAATTAAGATTTTTGGTTTAAAATGTTCGTAATGAATGCCTCTACAAATCTTGTTATGGTCAAAACCACGCCAGACTTACCGTTTTTGAGAAAAAATATGTGCATCGCACAATAACATACATATTTTTAGCTAAAAGTATGGCATAATTTGGTTTATTTTCATTTTCTCGGAAACTACTAGGCCTAGAATTAAGATTTTTGGTTTAAAATGTTCGTAATGAATGCCTCTACAAATCTTGTTATGGTCAAGACCACGCCAGACTTACCGTTTTTGAGAAAAAATATGTGCATCGCACAATAACATACATATTTTTACATATTTTCAGCTAAAAGTATGGCATAATTTGGTTTATTTTCATTTTCTCGGAAACTACTAGGCCTAGAATTAAGATTTTTGGTTTAAAATGTTCGTAATGAATGCCTCTACAAATCTTGTTATGGTCAAAACCACGCCAGACTTACCGTTTTTGAGAAAAAATATGTGTATCGCACAATAACATACATATTTTTACATATTTTCAGCTAAAAGTATGGCATAATTTGGTTTATTTCCATTTTCTCGGAAACTACTAGGCCTAGAATTAAGATTTTTGGTTTAAAATGTTCGTAATGAATGCCTCTACAAATCTTGTTATGGTCAAAACCACGCCAGACTTACCGTTTTTGAGAAAAAATATGTGTATCGCACAATAACATACATATTTTTACATATTTTCAGCTAAAAGTATGGCATAATTTGGTTTATTTTCATTTTCTCGGAAACTACTAGGCCTAGAATTAAGATTTTTGGTTTAAAATGTTCGTAATGAATGCCTCTACAAATCTTGTTATGGTCAAAACCACGCCAGACTTACCCTTTTTGAGAAAAAATATGTGTATCGCACAATAACATACATATTTTTAGCTAAAAGTATGGCATAATTTGGTTTATTTCCATTTTCTCGGAAACTACTAGGCCTAGAATTAAGATTTTTGGTTTAAAATGTTCGTAATGAATGCCTCTACAAATCTTGTTATGGTCAAAACCACGCCAGACTTACCGTTTTTGAGAAAAAATATGTGCATCGCACAATAACATACATATTTTTAGCTAAAAGTATGGCATAATTTGGTTTATTTTCATTTTCTCGGAAACTACTAGGCCTAGAATTAAGATTTTTGGTTTAAAATGTTCGTAATGAATGCCTCTACAAATCTTGTTATGGTCAAGACCACGCCAGACTTACCGTTTTTGAGAAAAAATATGTGCATCGCACAATAACATACATATTTTTACATATTTTCAGCTAAAAGTATGGCATAATTTGGTTTATTTTCATTTTCTCGGAAACTACTAGGCCTAGAATTAAGATTTTTGGTTTAAAATGTTCGTAATGAATGCCTCTACAAATCTTGTTATGGTCAAAACCACGCCAGACTTACCGTTTTTGAGAAAAAATATGTGCATCGCACAATAACATACATATTTTTACATATTTTCAGCTAAAAGTATGGCATAATTTGGTTTATTTCCATTTTCTCGGAAACTACTAGGCCTAGAATTAAGATTTTTGGTTTAAAATGTTCGTAATGAATGCCTCTACAAATCTTGTTATGGTCAAAACCACGCCAGACTTACCGTTTTTGAGAAAAAATATGTGTATCGCACAATAACATACATATTTTTACATATTTTCAGCTAAAAGTATGGCATAATTTGGTTTATTTTCATTTTCTCGGAAACTACTAGGCCTAGAATTAAGATTTTTGGTTTAAAATGTTCGTAATGAATGCCTCTACAAATCTTGTTATGGTCAAAACCACGCCAGACTTACCGTTTTTGAGAAAAAATATGTGCATCGCACAATAACATACATATTTTTAGCTAAAAGTATGGCATAATTTGGTTTATTTTCATTTTCTCGGAAACTACTAGGCCTAGAATTAAGATTTTTGGTTTAAAATGTTCGTAATGAATGCCTCTACAAATCTTGTTATGGTCAAAACCACGCCAGACTTACCCTTTTTGAGAAAAAATATGTGTATCGCACAATAACATACATATTTTTAGCTAAAAGTATGGCATAATTTGGTTTATTTCCATTTTCTCGGAAACTACTAGGCCTAGAATTAAGATTTTTGGTTTAAAATGTTCGTAATGAATGCCTCTACAAATCTTGTTATGGTCAAAACCACGCCAGACTTACCGTTTTTGAGAAAAAATATGTGCATCGCACAATAACATACATATTTTTAGCTAAAAGTATGGCATAATTTGGTTTATTTTCATTTTCTCGGAAACTACTAGGCCTAGAATTAAGATTTTTGGTTTAAAATGTTCGTAATGAATGCCTCTACAAATCTTGTTATGGTCAAAACCACGCCAGACTTACCGTTTTTGAGAAAAAATATGTGCATCGCACAATAACATACATATTTTTAGCTAAAAGTATGGCATAATTTGGTTTATTTTCATTTTCTCGGAAACTACTAGGCCTAGAATTAAGATTTTTGGTTTAAAATGTTCGCAATGAATGCCTCTACAAATCTTGTTATGGTCAAGACCACGCCAGACTTACCGTTTTTGAGAAAAAATATGTGCATCGCACAATAACATACATATTTTTACATATTTTCAGCTAAAAGTATGGCATAATTTGGTTTATTTTCATTTTCTCGGAAACTACTAGGCCTAGAATTAAGATTTTTGGTTTAAAATGTTCGTAATGAATGCCTCTACAAATCTTGTTATGGTCAAAACCACGCCAGACTTACCGTTTTTGAGAAAAAATATGTGTATCCCACAATAACATACTTATTTTTACATATTTTCAGCTAAAAGTATGGCATAATTTGGTTTATTTCCATTTTCTCGGAAACTACTAGGCCTAGAATTAAGATTTTTGGTTTAAAATGTTCGTAATGAATGCCTCTACAAATCTTGTTATGGTCAAAACCACGCCAGACTTACCGTTTTTGAGAAAAAATATGTGCATCGCACAATAACATACATATTTTTAGCTAAAAGTATGGCATAATTTGGTTTATTTCCATTTTCTCGGAAACTACTAGGCCTAGAATTAAGATTTTTGGTTTAAAATGTTCGTAATGAATGCCTCTACAAATCTTGTTATGGTCAAAACCACGCCAGACTTACCGTTTTTGAGAAAAAATATGTGCATCGCACAATAACATACATATTTTTAGCTAAAAGTATGGCATAATTTGGTTTATTTTCATTTTCTCGGAAACTACTAGGCCTAGAATTAAGATTTTTGGTTTAAAATGTTCGTAATGAATGCCTCTACAAATCTTGTTATGGTCAAAACCACGCCAGACTTACCGTTTTTGAGAAAAAATATGTGCATCGCACAATAACATACATATTTTTAGCTAAAAGTATGGCATAATTTGGTTTATTTCCATTTTCTCGGAAACTACTAGGCCTAGAATTAAGATTTTTGGTTTAAAATGTTCGTAATGAATGCCTCTACAAATCTTGTTATGGTCAAAACCACGCCAGACTTACCGTTTTTGAGAAAAAATATGTGCATCGCACAATAACATACATATTTTTACATATTTTCAGCTAAAAGTATGGTATAATTTGGTTTATTTCCATTTTCTCGGAAACTACTAGGCCTAGAATTAAGATTTTTGGTTTAAAATGTTCGTAATGAATGCCTCTACAAATCTTGTTATGGTCAAAACCACGCCAGACTTACCGTTTTTGAGAAAAAATATGTGTATCGCACAATAACATACATATTTTTACATATTTTCAGCTAAAAGTATGGCATAATTTGGTTTATTTTCATTTTCTCGGAAACTACTAGGCCTAGAATTAAGATTTTTGGTTTAAAATGTTCGTAATGAATGCCTCTACAAATCTTGTTATGGTCAAAACCACGCCAGACTTACCGTTTTTGAGAAAAAATATGTGTATCGCACAATAACATACATATTTTTACATATTTTCAGCTAAAAGTATGGCATAATTTGGTTTATTTCCATTTTCTCGGAAACTACTAGGCCTAGAATTAAGATTTTTGGTTTAAAATGTTCGTAATGAATGCCTCTACAAATCTTGTTATGGTCAAAACCACGCCAGACTTACCGTTTTTGAGAAAAAATATGTGTATCGCACAATAACATACATATTTTTACATATTTTCAGCTAAAAGTATGGCATAATTTGGTTTATTTCCATTTTCTCGGAAACTACTAGGCCTAGAATTAAGATTTTTGGTTTAAAATGTTCGTAATGAATGCCTCTACAAATCTTGTTATGGTCAAAACCACGCCAGACTTACCGTTTTTGAGAAAAAATATGTGCATCGCACAATAACATACATATTTTTAGCTAAAAGTATGGCATAATTTGGTTTATTTTCATTTTCTCGGAAACTACTAGGCCTAGAATTAAGATTTTTGGTTTAAAATGTTCGTAATGAATGCCTCTACATGCCATGCATCGCACAATAACATACATATTTTTAGCTAAAAGTATGGCATAATTTGGTTTATTTTCATTTTCTCGGAAACTACTAGGCCTAGAATTAAGATTTTTGGTTTAAAATGTTCGTAATGAATGCCTCTACAAATCTTGTTATGGTCAAAACCACGCCAGACTTACCGTTTTTGAGAAAAAATATGTGCATCGCACAATAACATACATATTTTTAGCTAAAAGTATGGCATAATTTGGTTTATTTTCATTTTCTCGGAAACTACTAGGCCTAGAATTAAGATTTTTGGTTTAAAATGTTCGTAATGAATGCCTCTACAAATCTTGTTATGGTCAAAACCACGCCAGACTTACCGTTTTTGAGAAAAAATATGTGTATCGCACAATAACATACATATTTTTACATATTTTCAGCTAAAAGTATGGCATAATTTGATTTATTTTCATTTTCTCGGAAACTACTAGGCCTAGAATTAAGATTTTTGGTTTAAAATGTTCGTAATGAATGCCTCTACAAATCTTGTTATGGTCAAAACCACGCCAGACTTACCGTTTTTGAGAAAAAATATGTGCATCGCACAATAACATACATATTTTTACATATTTTCAGCTAAAAGTATGGCATAATTTGGTTTATTTCCATTTTCTCGGAAACTACTAGGCCTAGAATTAAGATTTTTGGTTTAAAATGTTCGTAATGAATGCCTCTACAAATCTTGTTATGGTCAAAACCACGCCAGACTTACCGTTTTTGAGAAAAAATATGTGCATCGCACAATAACATACATATTTTTAGCTAAAAGTATGGCATAATTTGGTTTATTTTCATTTTCTCGGAAACTACTAGGCCTAGAATTAAGATTTTTGGTTTAAAATGTTCGTAATGAATGCCTCTACAAATCTTATTATGGTCAAAACCACGCCAGACTTACCGTTTTTGAGAAAAAATATGTGTATCGCACAATAACATACATATTTTTACATATTTTCAGCTAAAAGTATGGCATAATTTGGTTTATTTCCATTTTCTCGGAAACTACTAGGCCTAGAATTAAGATTTTTGGTTTAAAATGTTCGTAATGAATGCCTCTACAAATCTTGTTATGGTCAAAACCACGCCAGTCTTACCGTTTTTGAGAAAAAATATGTGTATCGCACAATAACATACATATTTTTACATATTTTCAGCTAAAAGTATGGCATAATTTGGTTTATTTCCATTTTCTCGGAAACTACTAGGCCTAGAATTAAGATTTTTGGTTTAAAATGTTCGTAATGAATGCCTCTACAAATCTTGTTATGGTCAAAACCACGCCAGACTTACCGTTTTTGAGAAAAAATATGTGTATCGCACAATAACATACATATTTTTACATATTTTCAGCTAAAAGTATGGCATAATTTGGTTTATTTCCATTTTCTCGGAAACTACTAGGCCTAGAATTAAGATTTTTGGTTTAAAATGTTCGTAATGAATGCCTCTACAAATCTTGTTATGGTCAAAACCACGCCAGACTTACCGTTTTTGAGAAAAAATATGTGTATCGCACAATAACATACATATTTTTACATATTTTCAGCTAAAAGTATGGCATAATTTGGTTTATTTTCATTTTCTCGGAAACTACTAGGCCTAGAATTAGGATTTTTGGTTTAAAATGTTCGTAATGAATGCCTCTACAAATCTTGTTATGGCCAAAACCACGCCAGACTTACCCTTTTTGAGAAAAAATATGTGCATCGCACAATAACATACAGTTAATCAAAAAAGTAAGTATACACTACCTCCTGAACTATATTTTTCTAAAGAAAACTAAATATTTCCAACAAAAATCAACAACCATTTTTTTTTCTGTTTTCACAAACGTAATACTATTTTTCAAAAAGAACAAACATAACAAAATAACAAAACATAAACAATAGAATTCAACTTAAAGTAATATGAATGGAAATTTACATCAAAAAAGTAAGTATACAAACAAAAAATAATACTTTCTGAAATGTTTCTCTGCTCTCAAGTCTTCTTATCAATATTTCGTTGGGTAGCCTTTGGCTTTTATAATTGCTTGCATTCGATTTGGCATCGAGTTAACCAATTTTGATGTTACTTTTTGGCTTATTTTAGCCAACTCTTTCTGAAACACTCTTTTCAAGTCTTATTTTGTCTTGACACCCTGTTTTTGAACTTCCCGTGTCAAATCTTCCCATAAATGTTGTATTGCATTTATGACGGGCGATTGGGTGTTGTTCTCAGCTGGTTACGAACATTATATAATAACTATTCCTTAACAATATGAGAAGTGTGTTTTGGGTAATTATCTTGTTGAAAGATAAATGACACTTCTAGACCCAACTTTCTAACGCTTTCAAGTAAATTAGTTTTCAATATGTCCAAATAGGCATATTTGTCCATTGTACCATCAATGAAAATTAAATTACCGACGCCATTTGCCGCCATACACCCTCATACCATTACGGAGCCACCACCGTGCTTTACAGTTCCGTCAAAAACGATTAAATTTTGCAAAAGCTCATGTAAATTGTGATCCAGCTTTCTGGAATAAGATCGTATTCTCAAATGAAAGCAAATTTAACATTCATGGATCCGATGGACGTGCTAAAGTTTGGCGTAAAACAAACGCGGAGCTAGATCCCGCAAACATGGCCGGAACTGTAAAGCACGGTGGTGGCTCCGTAATGGTATGAGGGTGTATGGCGGCAAATGGCGTCGGTAATTTAATTTTCATTGATGGTACAATGGACAAATATGCCTATTTGGACATATTGAAAACTAATTTACTTGAAAGCGTTAGAAAGTTGGGTCTAGAAGTGTCATTTATCTTTCAACAAGATAATTACCCAAAACACACTTCTCATATTGTTAAGGAATAGTTATTATATAATGTTCGTAACCAGCTGAGAACAACACCCAATCGCCCGTCATAAATGCAATACAACATTTATGGGAAGATTTGACACGGGAAGTTCAAAAACAGGGTGTCAAGACAAAATAAGACTTGAAAAGAGTGTTTCAGAAAGAGTTGGCTAAAATAAGCCTAAAAGTAACATCAAAATTGGTTAACTCGATGCCAAATCGAATGCAAGCAATTATAAAAGCCAAAGGCTACCCAACGAAATATTGATAAGAAGACTTGAGAGCAGAGAAACATTTCAGAAAGTATTATTTTTTGTTTGTATACTTACTTTTTTGATGTAAATTTCCATTCATATTACTTTAAGTTGAATTCTATTGTTTATGTTTTGTTATTTTGTTATGTTTGTTCTTTTTGAAAAATAGTATTACGTTTGTGAAAACAGAAAAAAAAATGGTTGTTGATTTTTGTTGGAAATATTTAGTTTTCTTTAGAAAAATATAGTTCAGGAGGTAGTGTATACTTACTTTTTTGATTAACTGTACATATTTTTAGCTAAAAGTATGGCATAATTTGGTTTATTTTCATTTTCTCGGAAACTACTAGGCCTAGAATTAAGATTTTTGGTTTAAAATGTTCGTAATGAATGCCTCTACAAATCTTGTTATGGTCAAAACCACGCCAGACTTACCGTTTTTGAGAAAAAATATGTGCATCGCACAATAACATACATATTTTTAGCTAAAAGTATGGCATAATTTGGTTTATTTTCATTTTCTCGGAAACTACTAGGCCTAGAATTAAGATTTTTGGTTTAAAATGTTCGTAATGAATGCCTCTACAAATCTTGTTATGGTCAAAACCACGCCAGACTTACCGTTTTTGAGAAAAAATATGTGCATCGCACAATAACATACATATTTTTAGCTAAAAGTATGGCATAATTTGGTTTATTTTCATTTTCTCGGAAACTACTAGGCCTAGAATTAAGATTTTTGGTTTAAAATGTTCGTAATGAATGCCTCTACAAATCTTGTTATGGTCAAAACCACGCCAGACTTACCGTTTTTGAGAAAAAATATGTGCATCGCACAATAACATACATATTTTTAGCTAAAAGTATGGCATAATTTGGTTTATTTTCATTTTCTCGGAAACTACTAGGCCTAGAATTAAGATTTTTGGTTTAAAATGTTCGTAATGAATGCCTCTACAAATCTTGTTATGGTCAAAACCACGCCAGACTTACCGTTTTTGAGAAAAAATATGTGTATCGCACAATAACATACATATTTTTACATATTTTCAGCTAAAAGTATGGCATAATTTGGTTTATTTTCATTTTCTCGGAAACTACTAGGCCTAGAATTAAGATTTTTGGTTTAAAATGTTCGTAATGAATGCCTCTACAAATCTTGTTATGGTCAAAACCACGCCAGACTTACCGTTTTTGAGAAAAAATATGTGCATCGCACAATAACATACATATTTTTACATATTTTCAGCTAAAAGTATGGCATAATTTGGTTTATTTCCATTTTCTCGGAAACTACTAGGCCTAGAATTAAGATTTTTGGTTTAAAATGTTCGTAATGAATGCCTCTACAAATCTTGTTATGGTCAAAACCACGCCAGACTTACCGTTTTTGAGAAAAAATATGTGCATCGCACAATAACATACATATTTTTAGCTAAAAGTATGGCATAATTTGGTTTATTTTCATTTTCTCGGAAACTACTAGGCCTAGAATTAAGATTTTTGGTTTAAAATGTTCGTAATGAATGCCTCTACAAATCTTGTTATGGTCAAAACCACGCCAGACTTGCCGTTTTTGAGAAAAAATATGTGCATCGCACAATAACATACATATTTTTAGCTAAAAGTATGGCATAATTTGGTTTATTTTCATTTTCTCGGAAACTACTAGGCCTAGAATTAAGATTTTTGGTTTAAAATGTTCGTAATGAATGCCTCTACAAATCTTGTTATGGTCAAAACCACGCCAGACTTACCGTTTTTGAGAAAAAATATGTGCATCGCACAATAACATACATATTTTTAGCTAAAAGTATGGCATAATTTGGTTTATTTTCATTTTCTCGGAAACTACTAGGCCTAGAATTAAGATTTTTGGTTTAAAATGTTCGTAATGAATGCCTCTACAAATCTTGTTATGGTCAAAACCACGCCAGACTTACCGTTTTTGAGAAAAAATATGTGCATCGCACAATAACATACATATTTTTAGCTAAAAGTATGGCATAATTTGGTTTATTTTCATTTTCTCGGAAACTACTAGGCCTAGAATTAAGATTTTTGGTTTAAAATGTTCGTAATGAATGCCTCTACAAATCTTGTTATGGTCAAAACCACGCCAGACTTACCGTTTTTGAGAAAAAATATGTGCATCGCACAATAACATACATATTTTTAGCTAAAAGTATGGCATAATTTGGTTTATTTTCATTTTCTCGGAAACTACTAGGCCTAGAATTAAGATTTTTGGTTTAAAATGTTCGTAATGAATGCCTCTACAAATCTTGTTATGGTCAAAACCACGCCAGACTTACCGTTTTTGAGAAAAAATATGTGTATCGCACAATAACATACATATTTTTACATATTTTCAGCTAAAAGTATGGCATAATTTGGTTTATTTTCATTTTCTCGGAAACTACTAGGCCTAGAATTAAGATTTTTGGTTTAAAATGTTCGTAATGAATGCCTCTACAGATCTTGTTATGGTCAAAACCACGCCAGACTTACCGTTTTTGAGAAAAAATATGTGCATCGCACAATAACATACATATTTTTACATATTTTCAGCTAAAAGTATGGCATAATTTGGTTTATTTCCATTTTCTCGGAAACTACTAGGCCTAGAATTAAGATTTTTGGTTTAAAATGTTCGTAATGAATGCCTCTACAAATCTTGTTATGGTCAAAACCACGCCAGACTTACCGTTTTTGAGAAAAAATATGTGCATCGCACAATAACATACATATTTTTAGCTAAAAGTATGGCATAATTTGGTTTATTTTCATTTTCTCGGAAACTACTAGGCCTAGAATTAAGATTTTTGGTTTAAAATGTTCGTAATGAATGCCTCTACAAATCTTGTTACGGTCAAAACCACGCCAGACTTGCCGTTTTTGAGAAAAAATATGTGCATCGCACAATAACATACATATTTTTAGCTAAAAGTATGGCATAATTTGGTTTATTTTCATTTTCTCGGAAACTACTAGGCCTAGAATTAAGATTTTTGGTTTAAAATGTTCGTAATGAATGCCTCTACAAATCTTGTTATGGTCAAAACCACGCCAGACTTACCGTTTTTGAGAAAAAATATGTGCATCGCACAATAACATACATATTTTTAGCTAAAAGTATGGCATAATTTGGTTTATTTTCATTTTCTCGGAAACTACTAGGCCTAGAATTAAGATTTTTGGTTTAAAATGTTCGTAATGAATGCCTCTACAAATCTTGTTATGGTCAAAACCACGCCAGACTTACCGTTTTTGAGAAAAAATATGTGTATCGCACAATAACATACATATTTTTACATATTTTCAGCTAAAAGTATGGCATAATTTGGTTTATTTCCATTTTCTCGGAAACTACTAGGCCTAGAATTAAGATTTTTGGTTTAAAATGTTCGTAATGAATGCCTCTACAAATCTTGTTATGGTCAAAACCACGCCAGACTTACCGTTTTTGAGAAAAAATATGTGTATCGCACAATAACATACATATTTTTACATATTTTCAGCTAAAAGTATGGCATAATTTGGTTTATTTCCATTTTCTCGGAAACTACTAGGCCTAGAATTAAGATTTTTGGTTTAAAATGTTCGTAATGAATGCCTCTACAAATCTTGTTATGGTCAAAACCACGCCAGACTTACCGTTTTTGAGAAAAAATATGTGTATCGCACAATAACATACATATTTTTACATATTTTCAGCTAAAAGTATGGCATAATTTGGTTTATTTTCATTTTCTCGGAAACTACTAGGCCTAGAATTAGGATTTTTGGTTTAAAATGTTCGTAATGAATGCCTCTACAAATCTTGTTATGGCCAAAACCACGCCAGACTTACCCTTTTTGAGAAAAAATATGTGCATCGCACAATAACATACATATTTTTAGCTAAAAGTATGGCATAATTTGGTTTATTTTCATTTTCTCGGAAACTACTAGGCCTAGAATTAAGATTTTTGGTTTAAAATGTTCGTAATGAATGCCTCTACAAATCTTGTTATGGTCAAAACCACGCCAGACTTACCGTTTTTGAGAAAAAATATGTGCATCGCACAATAACATACATATTTTTAGCTAAAAGTATGGCATAATTTGGTTTATTTTCATTTTCTCGGAAACTACTAGGCCTAGAATTAAGATTTTTGGTTTAAAATGTTCGTAATGAATGCCTCTACAAATCTTGTTATGGTCAAAACCACGCCAGACTTACCGTTTTTGAGAAAAAATATGTGCATCGCACAATAACATACATATTTTTAGCTAAAAGTATGGCATAATTTGGTTTATTTTCATTTTCTCGGAAACTACTAGGCCTAGAATTAAGATTTTTGGTTTAAAATGTTCGTAATGAATGCCTCTACAAATCTTGTTATGGTCAAAACCACGCCAGACTTACCGTTTTTGAGAAAAAATATGTGCATCGCACAATAACATACATATTTTTAGCTAAAAGTATGGCATAATTTGGTTTATTTTCATTTTCTCGGAAACTACTAGGCCTAGAATTAAGATTTTTGGTTTAAAATGTTCGTAATGAATGCCTCTACAAATCTTGTTATGGTCAAAACCACGCCAGACTTACCGTTTTTGAGAAAAAATATGTGCATCGCACAATAACATACATATTTTTAGCTAAAAGTATGGCATAATTTGGTTTATTTTCATTTTCTCGGAAACTACTAGGCCTAGAATTAAGATTTTTGGTTTAAAATGTTCGTAATGAATGCCTCTACAAATCTTGTTATGGTCAAAACCACGCCAGACTTACCGTTTTTGAGAAAAAATATGTGTATCGCACAATAACATACATATTTTTACATATTTTCAGCTAAAAGTATGGCATAATTTGGTTTATTTTCATTTTCTCGGAAACTACTAGGCCTAGAATTAAGATTTTTGGTTTAAAATGTTCGTAATGAATGCCTCTACAAATCTTGTTATGGTCAAAACCACGCCAGACTTACCGTTTTTGAGAAAAAATATGTGCATCGCACAATAACATACATATTTTTACATATTTTCAGCTAAAAGTATGGCATAATTTGGTTTATTTCCATTTTCTCGGAAACTACTAGGCCTAGAATTAAGATTTTTGGTTTAAAATGTTCGTAATGAATGCCTCTACAAATCTTGTTATGGTCAAAACCACGCCAGACTTACCGTTTTTGAGAAAAAATATGTGCATCGCACAATAACATACATATTTTTAGCTAAAAGTATGGCATAATTTGGTTTATTTTCATTTTCTCGGAAACTACTAGGCCTAGAATTAAGATTTTTGGTTTAAAATGTTCGTAATGAATGCCTCTACAAATCTTGTTATGGTCAAAACCACGCCAGACTTACCGTTTTTGAGAAAAAATATGTGTATCGCACAATAACATACATATTTTTACATATTTTCAGCTAAAAGTATGGCATAATTTGGTTTATTTTCATTTTCTCGGAAACTACTAGGCCTAGAATTAAGATTTTTGGTTTAAAATGTTCGTAATGAATGCCTCTACAAATCTTGTTATGGTCAAAACCACGCCAGACTTACCGTTTTTGAGAAAAAATATGTGCATCGCACAATAACATACATATTTTTACATATTTTCAGCTAAAAGTATGGCATAATTTGGTTTATTTCCATTTTCTCGGAAACTACTAGGCCTAGAATTAAGATTTTTGGTTTAAAATGTTCGTAATGAATGCCTCTACAAATCTTGTTATGGTCAAAACCACGCCAGACTTACCGTTTTTGAGAAAAAATATGTGCATCGCACAATAACATACATATTTTTACATATTTTCAGCTAAAAGTATGGCATAATTTGGTTTATTTCCATTTTCTCGGAAACTACTAGGCCTAGAATTAAGATTTTTGGTTTAAAATGTTCGTAATGAATGCCTCTACAAATCTTGTTATGGTCAAAACCACGCCAGACTTACCGTTTTTGAGAAAAAATATGTGCATCGCACAATAACATACATATTTTTAGCTAAAAGTATGGCATAATTTGGTTTATTTTCATTTTCTCGGAAACTACTAGGCCTAGAATTAAGATTTTTGGTTTAAAATGTTCGTAATGAATGCCTCTACAAATCTTGTTACGGTCAAAACCACGCCAGACTTGCCGTTTTTGAGAAAAAATATGTGCATCGCACAATAACATACATATTTTTAGCTAAAAGTATGGCATAATTTGGTTTATTTTCATTTTCTCGGAAACTACTAGGCCTAGAATTAAGATTTTTGGTTTAAAATGTTCGTAATGAATGCCTCTACAAATCTTGTTATGGTCAAAACCACGCCAGACTTACCGTTTTTGAGAAAAAATATGTGTATCGCACAATAACATACATATTTTTAGCTAAAAGTATGGCATAATTTGGTTTATTTTCATTTTCTCGGAAACTACTAGGCCTAGAATTAAGATTTTTGGTTTAAAATGTTCGTAATGAATGCCTCTACAAATCTTGTTATGGTCAAAACCACGCCAGACTTACCGTTTTTGAGAAAAAATATGTGTATCGCACAATAACATACATATTTTTACATATTTTCAGCTAAAAGTATGGCATAATTTGGTTTATTTCCATTTTCTCGGAAACTACTAGGCCTAGAATTAAGATTTTTGGTTTAAAATGTTCGTAATGAATGCCTCTACAAATCTTGTTATGGTCAAAACCACGCCAGACTTACCGTTTTTGAGAAAAAATATGTGTATCGCACAATAACATACATATTTTTACATATTTTCAGCTAAAAGTATGGCATAATTTGGTTTATTTCCATTTTCTCGGAAACTACTAGGCCTAGAATTAAGATTTTTGGTTTAAAATGTTCGTAATGAATGCCTCTACAAATCTTGTTATGGTCAAAACCACGCCAGACTTACCGTTTTTGAGAAAAAATATGTGCATCGCACAATAACATACATATTTTTACATATTTTCAGCTAAAAGTATGGCATAATTTGGTTTATTTCCATTTTCTCGGAAACTACTAGGCCTAGAATTAAGATTTTTGGTTTAAAATGTTCGTAATGAATGCCTCTACAAATCTTGTTATGGTCAAAACCACGCCAGACTTACCGTTTTTGAGAAAAAATATGTGCATCGCACAATAACATACATATTTTTAGCTAAAAGTATGGCATAATTTGGTTTATTTTCATTTTCTCGGAAACTACTAGGCCTAGAATTAAGATTTTTGGTTTAAAATGTTCGTAATGAATGCCTCTACAAATCTTGTTATGGTCAAAACCACGCCAGACTTACCGTTTTTGAGAAAAAATATGTGCATCGCACAATAACATACATATTTTTAGCTAAAAGTATGGCATAATTTGGTTTATTTTCATTTTCTCGGAAACTACTAGGCCTAGAATTAAGATTTTTGGTTTAAAATGTTCGTAATGAATGCCTCTACAAATCTTGTTATGGTCAAAACCACGCCAGACTTACCGTTTTTGAGAAAAAATATGTGTATCGCACAATAACATACATATTTTTACATATTTTCAGCTAAAAGTATGGCATAATTTGGTTTATTTCCATTTTCTCGGAAACTACTAGGCCTAGAATTAAGATTTTTGGTTTAAAATGTTCGTAATGAATGCCTCTACAAATCTTGTTATGGTCAAAACCACGCCAGACTTACCGTTTTTGAGAAAAAATATGTGTATCGCACAATAACATACATATTTTTACATATTTTCAGCTAAAAGTATGGCATAATTTGGTTTATTTCCATTTTCTCGGAAACTACTAGGCCTAGAATTAAGATTTTTGGTTTAAAATGTTCGTAATGAATGCCTCTACAAATCTTGTTATGGTCAAAACCACGCCAGACTTACCGTTTTTGAGAAAAAATATGTGCATCGCACAATAACATACATATTTTTACATATTTTCAGCTAAAAGTATGGCATAATTTGGTTTATTTCCATTTTCTCGGAAACTACTAGGCCTAGAATTAAGATTTTTGGTTTAAAATGTTCGTAATGAATGCCTCTACAAATCTTGTTATGGTCAAAACCACGCCAGACTTACCGTTTTTGAGAAAAAATATGTGCATCGCACAATAACATACATATTTTTAGCTAAAAGTATGGCATAATTTGGTTTATTTTCATTTTCTCGGAAACTACTAGGCCTAGAATTAAGATTTTTGGTTTAAAATGTTCGTAATGAATGCCTCTACAAATCTTGTTATGGTCAAAACCACGCCAGACTTACCGTTTTTGAGAAAAAATATGTGCATCGCACAATAACATACATATTTTTAGCTAAAAGTATGGCATAATTTGGTTTATTTTCATTTTCTCGGAAACTACTAGGCCTAGAATTAAGATTTTTGGTTTAAAATGTTCGTAATGAATGCCTCTACAAATCTTGTTATGGTCAAAACCACGCCAGACTTACCGTTTTTGAGAAAAAATATGTGTATCGCACAATAACATACATATTTTTAGCTAAAAGTATGGCATAATTTGGTTTATTTCCATTTTCTCGGAAACTACTAGGCCTAGAATTAAGATTTTTGGTTTAAAATGTTCGTAATGAATGCCTCTACAAATCTTGTTATGGTCAAAACCACGCCAGACTTACCGTTTTTGAGAAAAAATATGTGTATCGCACAATAACATACATATTTTTACATATTTTCAGCTAAAAGTATGGCATAATTTGGTTTATTTCCATTTTCTCGGAAACTACTAGGCCTAGAATTAAGATTTTTGGTTTAAAATGTTCGTAATGAATGCCTCTACAAATCTTGTTATGGTCAAAACCACGCCAGACTTACCGTTTTTGAGAAAAAATATGTGTATCGCACAATAACATACATATTTTTACATATTTTCAGCTAAAAGTATGGCATAATTTGGTTTATTTCCATTTTCTCGGAAACTACTAGGCCTAGAATTAAGATTTTTGGTTTAAAATGTTCGTAATGAATGCCTCTACAAATCTTGTTATGGTCAAAACCACGCCAGACTTACCGTTTTTGAGAAAAAATATGTGCATCGCACAATAACATACATATTTTTACATATTTTCAGCTAAAAGTATGGCATAATTTGGTTTATTTCCATTTTCTCGGAAACTACTAGGCCTAGAATTAAGATTTTTGGTTTAAAATGTTCGTAATGAATGCCTCTACAAATCTTGTTATGGTCAAAACCACGCCAGACTTACCGTTTTTGAGAAAAAATATGTGTATCGCACAATAACATACATATTTTTAGCTAAAAGTATGGCATAATTTGGTTTATTTTCATTTTCTCGGAAACTACTAGGCCTAGAATTAAGATTTTTGGTTTAAAATGTTCGTAATGAATGCCTCTACAAATCTTGTTATGGTCAAAACCACGCCAGACTTACCGTTTTTGAGAAAAAATATGTGTATCGCACAATAACATACATATTTTTACATATTTTCAGCTAAAAGTATGGCATAATTTGGTTTATTTCCATTTTCTCGGAAACTACTAGGCCTAGAATTAAGATTTTTGGTTTAAAATGTTCGTAATGAATGCCTCTACAAATCTTGTTATGGTCAAAACCACGCCAGACTTACCGTTTTTGAGAAAAAATATGTGCATCGCACAATAACATACATATTTTTACATATTTTCAGCTAAAAGTATGGCATAATTTGGTTTATTTCCATTTTCTCGGAAACTACTAGGCCTAGAATTAAGATTTTTGGTTTAAAATGTTCGTAATGGATGCCTCTACAAATCTTGTTATGGTCAAAACCACGCCAGACTTACCGTTTTTGAGGAAAAATATGTGTATCGCACAATAACATACATATTTTTACATATTTTCAGCTAAAAGTATGGCATAATTTGGTTTATTTCCATTTTCTCGGAAACTACTAGGCCTAGAATTAAGATTTTTGGTTTAAAATGTTCGTAATGAATGCCTCTACAAATCTTGTTATGGTCAAAACCACGCCAGACTTACCGTTTTTGAGAAAAAATATGTGCATCGCACAATAACATACATATTTTTAGCTAAAAGTATGGCATAATTTGGTTTATTTTCATTTTCTCGGAAACTACTAGGCCTAGAATTAAGATTTTTGGTTTAAAATGTTCGTAATGAATGCCTCTACAAATCTTGTTATGGTCAAAACCACGCCAGACTTACCGTTTTTGAGAAAAAATATGTGTATCGCACAATAACATACATATTTTTACATATTTTCAGCTAAAAGTATGGCATAATTTGGTTTATTTCCATTTTCTCGGAAACTACTAGGCCTAGAATTAAGATTTTTGGTTTAAAATGTTCGTAATGAATGCCTCTACAAATCTTGTTATGGTCAAAACCACGCCAGACTTACCGTTTTTGAGAAAAAATATGTGCATCGCACAATAACATACATATTTTTAGCTAAAAGTATGGCATAATTTGGTTTATTTTCATTTTCTCGGAAACTACTAGGCCTAGAATTAAGATTTTTGGTTTAAAATGTTCGTAATGAATGCCTCTACAAATCTTGTTATGGTCAAAACCACGCCAGACTTACCGTTTTTGAGAAAAAATATGTGTATCGCACAATAACATACATATTTTTACATATTTTCAGCTAAAAGTATGGCATAATTTGGTTTATTTCCATTTTCTCGGAAACTACTAGGCCTAGAATTAAGATTTTTGGTTTAAAATGTTCGTAATGAATGCCTCTACAAATCTTGTTATGGTCAAAACCACGCCAGACTTACCGTTTTTGAGAAAAAATATGTGTATCGCACAATAACATACATATTTTTACATATTTTCAGCTAAAAGTATGGCATAATTTGGTTTATTTCCATTTTCTCGGAAACTACTAGGCCTAGAATTAAGATTTTTGGTTTAAAATGTTCGTAATGAATGCCTCTACAAATCTTGTTATGGTCAAAACCACGCCAGACTTACCGTTTTTGAGAAAAAATATGTGCATCGCACAATAACATACATATTTTTAGCTAAAAGTATGGCATAATTTGGTTTATTTCCATTTTCTCGGAAACTACTAGGCCTAGAATTAAGATTTTTGGTTTAAAATGTTCGTAATGAATGCCTCTACAAATCTTGTTATGGTCAAAACCACGCCAGACTTACCGTTTTTGAGAAAAAATATGTGTATCGCACAATAACATACATATTTTTACATATTTTCAGCTAAAAGTATGGCATAATTTGGTTTATTTCCATTTTCTCGGAAACTACTAGGCCTAGAATTAAGATTTTTGGTTTAAAATGTTCGTAATGAATGCCTCTACAAATCTTGTTATGGTCAAAACCACGCCAGACTTACCGTTTTTGAGAAAAAATATGTGCATCGCACAATAACATACATATTTTTAGCTAAAAGTATGGCATAATTTGGTTTATTTTCATTTTCTCGGAAACTACTAGGCCTAGAATTAAGATTTTTGGTTTAAAATGTTCGTAATGAATGCCTCTACAAATCTTGTTATGGTCAAAACCACGCCAGACTTACCGTTTTTGAGAAAAAATATGTGTATCGCACAATAACATACATATTTTTACATATTTTCAGCTAAAAGTATGGCATAATTTGGTTTATTTCCATTTTCTCGGAAACTACTAGGCCTAGAATTAAGATTTTTGGTTTAAAATGTTCGTAATGAATGCCTCTACAAATCTTGTTATGGTCAAAACCACGCCAGACTTACCGTTTTTGAGAAAAAATATGTGCATCGCACAATAACATACATATTTTTACATATTTTCAGCTAAAAGTATGGCATAATTTGGTTTATTTCCATTTTCTCGGAAACTACTAGGCCTAGAATTAAGATTTTTGGTTTAAAATGTTCGTAATGAATGCCTCTACAAATCTTGTTATGGTCAAAACCACGCCAGACTTACCGTTTTTGAGAAAAAATATGTGCATCGCACAATAACATACATATTTTTAGCTAAAAGTATGGCATAATTTGGTTTATTTTCATTTTCTCGGAAACTACTAGGCCTAGAATTAAGATTTTTGGTTTAAAATGTTCGTAATGAATGCCTCTACAAATCTTGTTATGGTCAAAACCACGCCAGACTTACCGTTTTTGAGAAAAAATATGTGTATCGCACAATAACATACATATTTTTACATATTTTCAGCTAAAAGTATGGCATAATTTGGTTTATTTCCATTTTCTCGGAAACTACTAGGCCTAGAATTAAGATTTTTGGTTTAAAATGTTCGTAATGAATGCCTCTACAAATCTTGTTATGGTCAAAACCACGCCAGACTTACCGTTTTTGAGAAAAAATATGTGCATCGCACAATAACATACATATTTTTACATATTTTCAGCTAAAAGTATGGCATAATTTGGTTTATTTCCATTTTCTCGGAAACTACTAGGCCTAGAATTAAGATTTTTGGTTTAAAATGTTCGTAATGAATGCCTCTACAAATCTTGTTATGGTCAAAACCACGCCAGACTTACCGTTTTTGAGAAAAAATATGTGTATCGCACAATAACATACATATTTTTACATATTTTCAGCTAAAAGTATGGCATAATTTGGTTTATTTCCATTTTCTCGGAAACTACTAGGCCTAGAATTAAGATTTTTGGTTTAAAATGTTCGTAATGAATGCCTCTACAAATCTTGTTATGGTCAAAACCACGCCAGACTTACCGTTTTTGAGAAAAAATATGTGCATCGCACAATAACATACATATTTTTAGCTAAAAGTATGGCATAATTTGGTTTATTTTCATTTTCTCGGAAACTACTAGGCCTAGAATTAAGATTTTTGGTTTAAAATGTTCGTAATGAATGCCTCTACAAATCTTGTTATGGTCAAAACCACGCCAGACTTACCGTTTTTGAGAAAAAATATGTGCATCGCACAATAACATACATATTTTTACATATTTTCAGCTAAAAGTATGGCATAATTTGGTTTATTTCCATTTTCTCGGAAACTACTAGGCCTAGAATTAAGATTTTTGGTTTAAAATGTTCGTAATGAATGCCTCTACAAATCTTGTTATGGTCAAAACCACGCCAGACTTACCGTTTTTGAGAAAAAATATGTGCATCGCACAATAACATACATATTTTTACATATTTTCAGCTAAAAGTATGGCATAATTTGGTTTATTTCCATTTTCTCGGAAACTACTAGGCCTAGAATTAAGATTTTTGGTTTAAAATGTTCGTAATGAATGCCTCTACAAATCTTGTTATGGTCAAAACCACGCCAGACTTACCGTTTTTGAGAAAAAATATGTGCATCGCACAATAACATACATATTTTTAGCTAAAAGTATGGCATAATTTGGTTTATTTTCATTTTCTCGGAAACTACTAGGCCTAGAATTAAGATTTTTGGTTTAAAATGTTCGTAATGAATGCCTCTACAAATCTTGTTATGGTCAAAACCACGCCAGACTTACCGTTTTTGAGAAAAAATATGTGTATCGCACAATAACATACATATTTTTAGCTAAAAGTATGGCATAATTTGGTTTATTTTCATTTTCTCGGAAACTACTAGGCCTAGAATTAAGATTTTTGGTTTAAAATGTTCGTAATGAATGCCTCTACAAATCTTGTTATGGTCAAAACCACGCCAGACTTACCGTTTTTGAGAAAAAATATGTGTATCGCACAATAACATACATATTTTTACATATTTTCAGCTAAAAGTATGGCATAATTTGGTTTATTTCCATTTTCTCGGAAACTACTAGGCCTAGAATTAAGATTTTTGGTTTAAAATGTTCGTAATGAATGCCTCTACAAATCTTGTTATGGTCAAAACCACGCCAGACTTACCGTTTTTGAGAAAAAATATGTGTATCGCACAATAACATACATATTTTTACATATTTTCAGCTAAAAGTATGGCATAATTTGGTTTATTTCCATTTTCTCGGAAACTACTAGGCCTAGAATTAAGATTTTTGGTTTAAAATGTTCGTAATGAATGCCTCTACAAATCTTGTTATGGTCAAAACCACGCCAGACTTACCGTTTTTGAGAAAAAATATGTGCATCGCACAATAACATACATATTTTTACATATTTTCAGCTAAAAGTATGGCATAATTTGGTTTATTTCCATTTTCTCGGAAACTACTAGGCCTAGAATTAAGATTTTTGGTTTAAAATGTTCGTAATGAATGCCTCTACAAATCTTGTTATGGTCAAAACCACGCCAGACTTACCGTTTTTGAGAAAAAATATGTGCATCGCACAATAACATACATATTTTTAGCTAAAAGTATGGCATAATTTGGTTTATTTTCATTTTCTCGGAAACTACTAGGCCTAGAATTAAGATTTTTGGTTTAAAATGTTCGTAATGAATGCCTCTACAAATCTTGTTATGGTCAAAACCACGCCAGACTTACCGTTTTTGAGAAAAAATATGTGTATCGCACAATAACATACATATTTTTACATATTTTCAGCTAAAAGTATGGCATAATTTGGTTTATTTCCATTTTCTCGGAAACTACTAGGCCTAGAATTAAGATTTTTGGTTTAAAATGTTCGTAATGAATGCCTCTACAAATCTTGTTATGGTCAAAACCACGCCAGACTTACCGTTTTTGAGAAAAAATATGTGTATCGCACAATAACATACATATTTTTACATATTTTCAGCTAAAAGTATGGCATAATTTGGTTTATTTCCATTTTCTCGGAAACTACTAGGCCTAGAATTAAGATTTTTGGTTTAAAATGTTCGTAATGAATGCCTCTACAAATCTTGTTATGGTCAAAACCACGCCAGACTTACCGTTTTTGAGAAAAAATATGTGCATCGCACAATAACATACATATTTTTACATATTTTCAGCTAAAAGTATGGCATAATTTGGTTTATTTCCATTTTCTCGGAAACTACTAGGCCTAGAATTAAGATTTTTGGTTTAAAATGTTCGTAATGAATGCCTCTACAAATCTTGTTATGGTCAAAACCACGCCAGACTTACCGTTTTTGAGAAAAAATATGTGTATCGCACAATAACATACATATTTTTACATATTTTCAGCTAAAAGTATGGCATAATTTGGTTTATTTCCATTTTCTCGGAAACTACTAGGCCTAGAATTAAGATTTTTGGTTTAAAATGTTCGTAATGAATGCCTCTACAAATCTTGTTATGGTCAAAACCACGCCAGACTTACCGTTTTTGAGAAAAAATATGTGCATCGCACAATAACATACATATTTTTACATATTTTCAGCTAAAAGTATGGCATAATTTGGTTTATTTCCATTTTCTCGGAAACTACTAGGCCTAGAATTAAGATTTTTGGTTTAAAATGTTCGTAATGAATGCCTCTACAAATCTTGTTATGGTCAAAACCACGCCAGACTTACCGTTTTTGAGAAAAAATATGTGCATCGCACAATAACATACATATTTTTAGCTAAAAGTATGGCATAATTTGGTTTATTTTCATTTTCTCGGAAACTACTAGGCCTAGAATTAAGATTTTTGGTTTAAAATGTTCGTAATGAATGCCTCTACAAATCTTGTTATGGTCAAAACCACGCCAGACTTACCGTTTTTGAGAAAAAATATGTGTATCGCACAATAACATACATATTTTTACATATTTTCAGCTAAAAGTATGGCATAATTTGGTTTATTTCCATTTTCTCGGAAACTACTAGGCCTAGAATTAAGATTTTTGGTTTAAAATGTTCGTAATGAATGCCTCTACAAATCTTGTTATGGTCAAAACCACGCCAGACTTACCGTTTTTGAGAAAAAATATGTGTATCGCACAATAACATACATATTTTTACATATTTTCAGCTAAAAGTATGGCATAATTTGGTTTATTTCCATTTTCTCGGAAACTACTAGGCCTAGAATTAAGATTTTTGGTTTAAAATGTTCGTAATGAATGCCTCTACAAATCTTGTTATGGTCAAAACCACGCCAGACTTACCGTTTTTGAGAAAAAATATGTGCATCGCACAATAACATACATATTTTTACATATTTTCAGCTAAAAGTATGGCATAATTTGGTTTATTTCCATTTTCTCGGAAACTACTAGGCCTAGAATTAAGATTTTTGGTTTAAAATGTTCGTAATGAATGCCTCTACAAATCTTGTTATGGTCAAAACCACGCCAGACTTACCGTTTTTGAGAAAAAATATGTGCATCGCACAATAACATACATATTTTTAGCTAAAAGTATGGCATAATTTGGTTTATTTTCATTTTCTCGGAAACTACTAGGCCTAGAATTAAGATTTTTGGTTTAAAATGTTCGTAATGAATGCCTCTACAAATCTTGTTATGGTCAAAACCACGCCAGACTTACCGTTTTTGAGAAAAAATATGTGCATCGCACAATAACATACATATTTTTAGCTAAAAGTATGGCATAATTTGGTTTATTTTCATTTTCTCGGAAACTACTAGGCCTAGAATTAAGATTTTTGGTTTAAAATGTTCGTAATGAATGCCTCTACAAATCTTGTTATGGTCAAAACCACGCCAGACTTACCGTTTTTGAGAAAAAATATGTGTATCGCACAATAACATACATATTTTTAGCTAAAAGTATGGCATAATTTGGTTTATTTTCATTTTCTCGGAAACTACTAGGCCTAGAATTAAGATTTTTGGTTTAAAATGTTCGTAATGAATGCCTCTACAAATCTTGTTATGGTCAAAACCACGCCAGACTTACCGTTTTTGAGAAAAAATATGTGTATCGCACAATAACATACATATTTTTACATATTTTCAGCTAAAAGTATGGCATAATTTGGTTTATTTCCATTTTCTCGGAAACTACTAGGCCTAGAATTAAGATTTTTGGTTTAAAATGTTCGTAATGAATGCCTCTACAAATCTTGTTATGGTCAAAACCACGCCAGACTTACCGTTTTTGAGAAAAAATATGTGTATCGCACAATAACATACATATTTTTACATATTTTCAGCTAAAAGTATGGCATAATTTGGTTTATTTCCATTTTCTCGGAAACTACTAGGCCTAGAATTAAGATTTTTGGTTTAAAATGTTCGTAATGAATGCCTCTACAAATCTTGTTGTGGTCAAAACCACGCCAGACTTACCGTTTTTGAGAAAAAATATGTGCATCGCACAATAACATACATATTTTTACATATTTTCAGCTAAAAGTATGGCATAATTTGGTTTATTTCCATTTTCTCGGAAACTACTAGGCCTAGAATTAAGATTTTTGGTTTAAAATGTTCGTAATGAATGCCTCTACAAATCTTGTTATGGTCAAAACCACGCCAGACTTACCGTTTTTGAGAAAAAATATGTGTATCGCACAATAACATACATATTTTTAGCTAAAAGTATGGCATAATTTGGTTTATTTTCATTTTCTCGGAAACTACTAGGCCTAGAATTAAGATTTTTGGTTTAAAATGTTCGTAATGAATGCCTCTACAAATCTTGTTATGGTCAAAACCACGCCAGACTTACCGTTTTTGAGAAAAAATATGTGTATCGCACAATAACATACATATTTTTACATATTTTCAGCTAAAAGTATGGCATAATTTGGTTTATTTCCATTTTCTCGGAAACTACTAGGCCTAGAATTAAGATTTTTGGTTTAAAATGTTCGTAATGAATGCCTCTACAAATCTTGTTATGGTCAAAACCACGCCAGACTTACCGTTTTTGAGAAAAAATATGTGCATCGCACAATAACATACATATTTTTACATATTTTCAGCTAAAAGTATGGCATAATTTGGTTTATTTCCATTTTCTCGGAAACTACTAGGCCTAGAATTAAGATTTTTGGTTTAAAATGTTCGTAATGAATGCCTCTACAAATCTTGTTATGGTCAAAACCACGCCAGACTTACCGTTTTTGAGAAAAAATATGTGTATCGCACAATAACATACATATTTTTACATATTTTCAGCTAAAAGTATGGCATAATTTGGTTTATTTCCATTTTCTCGGAAACTACTAGGCCTAGAATTAAGATTTTTGGTTTAAAATGTTCGTAATGAATGCCTCTACAAATCTTGTTATGGTCAAAACCACGCCAGACTTACCGTTTTTGAGAAAAAATATGTGCATCGCACAATAACATACATATTTTTACATATTTTCAGCTAAAAGTATGGCATAATTTGGTTTATTTCCATTTTCTCGGAAACTACTAGGCCTAGAATTAAGATTTTTGGTTTAAAATGTTCGTAATGAATGCCTCTACAAATCTTGTTATGGTCAAAACCACGCCAGACTTACCGTTTTTGAGAAAAAATATGTGCATCGCACAATAACATACATATTTTTAGCTAAAAGTATGGCATAATTTGGTTTATTTTCATTTTCTCGGAAACTACTAGGCTTAGAATTAAGATTTTTGGTTTAAAATGTTCGTAATGAATGCCTCTACAAATCTTGTTATGGTCAAAACCACGCCAGACTTACCGTTTTTGAGAAAAAATATGTGTATCGCACAATAACATACATATTTTTACATATTTTCAGCTAAAAGTATGGCATAATTTGGTTTATTTCCATTTTCTCGGAAACTACTAGGCCTAGAATTAAGATTTTTGGTTTAAAATGTTCGTAATGAATGCCTCTACAAATCTTGTTATGGTCAAAACCACGCCAGACTTACCGTTTTTGAGAAAAAATATGTGTATCGCACAATAACATACATATTTTTAGCTAAAAGTATGGCATAATTTGGTTTATTTTCATTTTCTCGGAAACTACTAGGCCTAGAATTAAGATTTTTGGTTTAAAATGTTCGTAATGAATGCCTCTACAAATCTTGTTATGGTCAAAACCACGCCAGACTTACCGTTTTTGAGAAAAAATATGTGTATCGCACAATAACATACATATTTTTACATATTTTCAGCTAAAAGTATGGCATAATTTGGTTTATTTCCATTTTCTCGGAAACTACTAGGCCTAGAATTAAGATTTTTGGTTTAAAATGTTCGTAATGAATGCCTCTACAAATCTTGTTATGGTCAAAACCACGCCAGACTTACCGTTTTTGAGAAAAAATATGTGCATCGCACAATAACATACATATTTTTACATATTTTCAGCTAAAAGTATGGCATAATTTGGTTTATTTCCATTTTCTCGGAAACTACTAGGCCTAGAATTAAGATTTTTGGTTTAAAATGTTCGTAATGAATGCCTCTACAAATCTTGTTATGGTCAAAACCACGCCAGACTTACCGTTTTTGAGAAAAAATATGTGCATCGCACAATAACATACATATTTTTACATATTTTCAGCTAAAAGTATGGCATAATTTGGTTTATTTCCATTTTCTCGGAAACTACTAGGCCTAGAATTAAGATTTTTGGTTTAAAATGTTCGTAATGGATGCCTCTACAAATCTTGTTATGGTCAAAACCACGCCAGACTTACCGTTTTTGAGAAAAAATATGTGTATCGCACAATAACATACATATTTTTACATATTTTCAGCTAAAAGTATGGCATAATTTGGTTTATTTCCATTTTCTCGGAAACTACTAGGCCTAGAATTAAGATTTTTGGTTTAAAATGTTCGTAATGAATGCCTCTACAAATCTTGTTATGGTCAAAACCACGCCAGACTTACCGTTTTTGAGAAAAAATATGTGCATCGCACAATAACATACATATTTTTAGCTAAAAGTATGGCATAATTTGGTTTATTTTCATTTTCTCGGAAACTACTAGGCCTAGAATTAAGATTTTTGGTTTAAAATGTTCGTAATGAATGCCTCTACAAATCTTGTTATGGTCAAAACCACGCCAGACTTACCGTTTTTGAGAAAAAATATGTGTATCGCACAATAACATACATATTTTTACATATTTTCAGCTAAAAGTATGGCATAATTTGGTTTATTTCCATTTTCTCGGAAACTACTAGGCCTAGAATTAAGATTTTTGGTTTAAAATGTTCGTAATGAATGCCTCTACAAATCTTGTTATGGTCAAAACCACGCCAGACTTACCGTTTTTGAGAAAAAATATGTGCATCGCACAATAACATACATATTTTTAGCTAAAAGTATGGCATAATTTGGTTTATTTTCATTTTCTCGGAAACTACTAGGCCTAGAATTAAGATTTTTGGTTTAAAATGTTCGTAATGAATGCCTCTACAAATCTTGTTATGGTCAAAACCACGCCAGACTTACCGTTTTTGAGAAAAAATATGTGTATCGCACAATAACATACATATTTTTACATATTTTCAGCTAAAAGTATGGCATAATTTGGTTTATTTCCATTTTCTCGGAAACTACTAGGCCTAGAATTAAGATTTTTGGTTTAAAATGTTCGTAATGAATGCCTCTACAAATCTTGTTATGGTCAAAACCACGCCAGACTTACCGTTTTTGAGAAAAAATATGTGTATCGCACAATAACATACATATTTTTACATATTTTCAGCTAAAAGTATGGCATAATTTGGTTTATTTCCATTTTCTCGGAAACTACTAGGCCTAGAATTAAGATTTTTGGTTTAAAATGTTCGTAATGAATGCCTCTACAAATCTTGTTATGGTCAAAACCACGCCAGACTTACCGTTTTTGAGAAAAAATATGTGCATCGCACAATAACATACATATTTTTAGCTAAAAGTATGGCATAATTTGGTTTATTTTCATTTTCTCGGAAACTACTAGGCCTAGAATTAAGATTTTTGGTTTAAAATGTTCGTAATGAATGCCTCTACAAATCTTGTTATGGTCAAAACCACGCCAGACTTACCGTTTTTGAGAAAAAATATGTGTATCGCACAATAACATACATATTTTTACATATTTTCAGCTAAAAGTATGGCATAATTTGGTTTATTTCCATTTTCTCGGAAACTACTAGGCCTAGAATTAAGATTTTTGGTTTAAAATGTTCGTAATGAATGCCTCTACAAATCTTGTTATGGTCAAAACCACGCCAGACTTACCGTTTTTGAGAAAAAATATGTGCATCGCACAATAACATACATATTTTTAGCTAAAAGTATGGCATAATTTGGTTTATTTTCATTTTCTCGGAAACTAGTAGGCCTAGAATTAAGATTTTTGGTTTAAAATGTTCGTAATGAATGCCTCTACAAATCTTGTTATGGTCAAAACCACGCCAGACTTACCGTTTTTGAGAAAAAATATGTGTATCGCACAATAACATACATATTTTTACATATTTTCAGCTAAAAGTATGGCATAATTTGGTTTATTTCCATTTTCTCGGAAACTACTAGGCCTAGAATTAAGATTTTTGGTTTAAAATGTTCGTAATGAATGCCTCTACAAATCTTGTTATGGTCAAAACCACGCCAGACTTACCGTTTTTGAGAAAAAATATGTGCATCGCACAATAACATACATATTTTTAGCTAAAAGTATGGCATAATTTGGTTTATTTTCATTTTCTCGGAAACTACTAGGCCTAGAATTAAGATTTTTGGTTTAAAATGTTCGTAATGAATGCCTCTACAAATCTTGTTATGGTCAAAACCACGCCAGACTTACCGTTTTTGAGAAAAAATATGTGCATCGCACAATAACATACATATTTTTAGCTAAAAGTATGGCATAATTTGGTTTATTTTCTTTTTCTCGGAAACTACTAGGCCTAGAATTAAGATTTTTGGTTTAAAATGTTCGTAATGAATGCCTCTACAAATCTTGTTATGGTCAAAACCACGCCAGACTTACCGTTTTTGAGAAAAAATATGTGCATCGCACAATAACATACATATTTTTAGCTAAAAGTATGGCATAATTTGGTTTATTTTCTTTTTCTCGGAAACTACTAGGCCTAGAATTAAGATTTTTGGTTTAAAATGTTCGTAATGAATGCCTCTACAAATCTTGTTATGGTCAAAACCACGCCAGACTTACCGTTTTTGAGAAAAAATATGTGTATCGCACAATAACATACATATTTTTACATATTTTCAGCTAAAAGTATGGCATAATTTGGTTTATTTCCATTTTCTCGGAAACTACTAGGCCTAGAATTAAGATTTTTGGTTTAAAATGTTCGTAATGAATGCCTCTACAAATCTTGTTATGGTCAAAACCACGCCAGACTTACCGTTTTTGAGAAAAAATATGTGCATCGCACAATAACATACATATTTTTAGCTAAAAGTATGGCATAATTTGGTTTATTTTCATTTTCTCGGAAACTACTAGGCCTAGAATTAAGATTTTTGGTTTAAAATGTTCGTAATGAATGCCTCTACAAATCTTGTTATGGTCAAAACCACGCCAGACTTACCGTTTTTGAGAAAAAATATGTGTATCGCACAATAACATAAATATTTTTACATATTTTCAGCTAAAAGTATGGCATAATTTGGTTTATTTCCATTTTCTCGGAAACTACTAGGCCTAGAATTAAGATTTTTGGTTTAAAATGTTCGTAATGAATGCCTCTACAAATCTTGTTATGGTCAAAACCACGCCAGACTTACCGTTTTTGAGAAAAAATATGTGCATCGCACAATAACATACATATTTTTAGCTAAAAGTATGGCATAATTTGGTTTATTTTCATTTTCTCGGAAACTACTAGGCCTAGAATTAAGATTTTTGGTTTAAAATGTTCGTAATGAATGCCTCTACAAATCTTGTTATGGTCAAAACCACGCCAGACTTACCGTTTTTGAGAAAAAATGTGTATCGCACAATAACATACATATTTTTACATATTTTCAGCTAAAAGTATGGCATAATTTGGTTTATTTCCATTTTCTCGGAAACTACTAGGCCTAGAATTAAGATTTTTGGTTTAAAATGTTCGTAATGAATGCCTCTACAAATCTTGTTATGGTCAAAACCACGCCAGACTTACCGTTTTTGAGAAAAAATATGTGCATCGCACAATAACATACATATTTTTAGCTAAAAGTATGGCATAATTTGGTTTATTTTCATTTTCTCGGAAACTACTAGGCCTAGAATTAAGATTTTTGGTTTAAAATGTTCGTAATGAATGCCTCTACAAATCTTGTTATGGTCAAAACCACGCCAGACTTACCGTTTTTGAGAAAAAATGTGTATCGCACAATAACATACATATTTTTACATATTTTCAGCTAAAAGTATGGCATAATTTGGTTTATTTCCATTTTCTCGGAAACTACTAGGCCTAGAATTAAGATTTTTGGTTTAAAATGTTCGTAATGAATGCCTCTACAAATCTTGTTATGGTCAAAACCACGCCAGACTTACCGTTTTTGAGAAAAAATATGTGCATCGCACAATAACATACATATTTTTAGCTAAAAGTATGGCATAATTTGGTTTATTTTCATTTTCTCGGAAACTACTAGGCCTAGAATTAAGATTTTTGGTTTAAAATGTTCGTAATGAATGCCTCTACAAATCTTGTTATGGTCAAAACCACGCCAGACTTACCGTTTTTGAGAAAAAATATGTGCATCGCACAATAACATACATATTTTTAGCTAAAAGTATGGCATAATTTGGTTTATTTTCATTTTCTCGGAAACTACTAGGCCTAGAATTAAGATTTTTGGTTTAAAATGTTCGTAATGAATGCCTCTACAAATCTTGTTATGGTCAAAACCACGCCAGACTTACCGTTTTTGAGAAAAAATATGTGTATCGCACAATAACATACATATTTTTACATATTTTCAGCTAAAAGTATGGCATAATTTGGTTTATTTCCATTTTCTCGGAAACTACTAGGCCTAGAATTAAGATTTTTGGTTTAAAATGTTCGTAATGAATGCCTCTACAAATCTTGTTCTGGTCAAAACCACGCCAGACTTACCGTTTTTGAGAAAAAATATGTGTATCGCACAATAACATACATATTTTTACATATTTTCAGCTAAAAGTATGGCATAATTTGGTTTATTTCCATTTTCTCGGAAACTACTAGGCCTAGAATTAAGATTTTTGGTTTAAAATGTTCGTAATGAATGCCTCTACAAATCTTGTTATGGTCAAAACCACGCCAGACTTACCGTTTTTGAGAAAAAATATGTGCATCGCACAATAACATACATATTTTTAGCTAAAAGTATGGCATAATTTGGTTTATTTTCATTTTCTCGGAAACTACTAGGCCTAGAATTAAGATTTTTGGTTTAAAATGTTCGTAATGAATGCCTCTACAAATCTTGTTATGGTCAAAACCACGCCAGACTTACCGTTTTTGAGAAAAAATATGTGTATCGCACAATAACATACATATTTTTACATATTTTCAGCTAAAAGTATGGCATAATTTGGTTTATTTCCATTTTCTCGGAAACTACTAGGCCTAGAACTAAGATTTTTGGTTTAAAATGTTCGTAATGAATGCCTCTACAAATCTTGTTATGGTCAAAACCACGCCAGACTTACCGTTTTTGAGAAAAAATATGTGCATCGCACAATAACATACATATTTTTAGCTAAAAGTATGGCATAATTTGGTTTATTTTCATTTTCTCGGAAACTACTAGGCCTAGAATTAAGATTTTTGGTTTAAAATGTTCGTAATGAATGCCTCTACAAATCTTGTTATGGTCAAAACCACGCCAGACTTACCGTTTTTGAGAAAAAATATGTGTATCGCACAATAACATACATATTTTTACATATTTTCAGCTAAAAGTATGGCATAATTTGGTTTATTTTCATTTTCTCGGAAACTACTAGGCCTAGAATTAAGATTTTTGGTTTAAAATGTTCGTAATGAATGCCTCTACAAATCTTGTTATGGTCAAAACCACGCCAGACTTACCGTTTTTGAGAAAAAATATGTGCATCGCACAATAACATACATATTTTTAGCTAAAAGTATGGCATAATTTGGTTTATTTTCATTTTCTCGGAAACTACTAGGCCTAGAATTAAGATTTTTGGTTTAAAATGTTCGTAATGAATGCCTCTACAAATCTTGTTATGGTCAAAACCACGCCAGACTTACCGTTTTTGAGAAAAAATATGTGCATCGCACAATAACATACATATTTTTAGCTAAAAGTATGGCATAATTTGGTTTATTTCCATTTTCTCGGAAACTACTAGGCCTAGAATTAAGATTTTTGGTTTAAAATGTTCGTAATGAATGCCTCTACAAATCTTGTTATGGTCAAAACCACGCCAGACTTACCGTTTTTGAGAAAAAATATGTGTATCGCACAATAACATACATATTTTTACATATTTTCAGCTAAAAGTATGGCATAATTTGGTTTATTTCCATTTTCTCGGAAACTACTAGGCCTAGAATTAAGATTTTTGGTTTAAAATGTTCGTAATGAATGCCTCTACAAATCTTGTTATGGTCAAAACCACGCCAGACTTACCGTTTTTGAGAAAAAATATGTGCATCGCACAATAACATACATATTTTTAGCTAAAAGTATGGCATAATTTGGTTTATTTTCATTTTCTCGGAAACTACTAGGCCTAGAATTAAGATTTTTGGTTTAAAATGTTCGTAATGAATGCCTCTACAAATCTTGTTATGGTCAAAACCACGCCAGACTTACCGTTTTTGAGAAAAAATATGTGCATCGCACAATAACATACATATTTTTAGCTAAAAGTATGGCATAATTTGGTTTATTTTCATTTTCTCGGAAACTACTAGGCCTAGAATTAAGATTTTTGGTTTAAAATGTTCGTAATGAATGCCTCTACAAATCTTGTTATGGTCAAAACCACGCCAGACTTACCGTTTTTGAGAAAAAATATGTGTATCGCACAATAACATACATATTTTTACATATTTTCAGCTAAAAGTATGGCATAATTTGGTTTATTTCCATTTTCTCGGAAACTACTAGGCCTAGAATTAAGATTTTTGGTTTAAAATGTTCGTAATGAATGCCTCTACAAATCTTGTTATGGTCAAAACCACGCCAGACTTACCGTTTTTGAGAAAAAATATGTGCATCGCACAATAACATACATATTTTTAGCTAAAAGTATGGCATAATTTGGTTTATTTTCATTTTCTCGGAAACTACTAGGCCTAGAATTAAGATTTTTGGTTTAAAATGTTCGTAATGAATGCCTCTACAAATCTTGTTATGGTCAAAACCACGCCAGACTTACCGTTTTTGAGAAAAAATGTGTATCGCACAATAACATACATATTTTTACATATTTTCAGCTAAAAGTATGGCATAATTTAGTTTATTTCCATTTTCTCGGAAACTACTAGGCCTAGAATTAAGATTTTTGGTTTAAAATGTTCGTAATGAATGCCTCTACAAATCTTGTTATGGTCAAAACCACGCCAGACTTACCGTTTTTGAGAAAAAATATGTGCATCGCACAATAACATACATATTTTTAGCTAAAAGTATGGCATAATTTGGTTTATTTTCATTTTCTCGGAAACTACTAGGCCTAGAATTAAGATTTTTGGTTTAAAATGTTCGTAATGAATGCCTCTACAAATCTTGTTATGGTCAAAACCACGCCAGACTTACCGTTTTTGAGAAAAAATATGTGTATCGCACAATAACATACATATTTTTACATATTTTCAGCTAAAAGTATGGCATAATTTGGTTTATTTCCATTTTCTCGGAAACTACTAGGCCTAGAATTAAGATTTTTGGTTTAAAATGTTCGTAATGAATGCCTCTACAAATCTTGTTATGGTCAAAACCACGCCAGACTTACCGTTTTTGAGAAAAAATATGTGCATCGCACAATAACATACATATTTTTAGCTAAAAGTATGGCATAATTTGGTTTATTTTCATTTTCTCGGAAACTACTAGGCCTAGAATTAAGATTTTTGGTTTAAAATGTTCGTAATGAATGCCTCTACAAATCTTGTTATGGTCAAAACCACGCCAGACTTACCGTTTTTGAGAAAAAATATGTGTATCGCACAATAACATACATATTTTTACATATTTTCAGCTAAAAGTATGGCATAATTTGGTTTATTTCCATTTTCTCGGAAACTACTAGGCCTAGAATTAAGATTTTTGGTTTAAAATGTTCGTAATGAATGCCTCTACAAATCTTGTTATGGTCAAAACCACGCCAGACTTACCGTTTTTGAGAAAAAATATGTGCATCGCACAATAACATACATATTTTTAGCTAAAAGTATGGCATAATTTGGTTTATTTCCATTTTCTCGGAAACTACTAGGCCTAGAATTAAGATTTTTGGTTTAAAATGTTCGTAATGAATGCCTCTACAAATCTTGTTATGGTCAAAACCACGCCAGACTTACCGTTTTTGAGAAAAAATATGTGCATCGCACAATAACATACATATTTTTAGCTAAAAGTATGGCATAATTTGGTTTATTTTCATTTTCTCGGAAACTACTAGGCCTAGAATTAAGATTTTTGGTTTAAAATGTTCGTAATGAATGCCTCTACAAATCTTGTTATGGTCAAAACCACGCCAGACTTACCGTTTTTGAGAAAAAATATGTGTATCGCACAATAACATACATATTTTTACATATTTTCAGCTAAAAGTATGGCATAATTTGGTTTATTTCCATTTTCTCGGAAACTACTAGGCCTAGAATTAAGATTTTTGGTTTAAAATGTTCGTAATGAATGCCTCTACAAATCTTGTTATGGTCAAAACCACGCCAGACTTACCGTTTTTGAGAAAAAATATGTGCATCGCACAATAACATACATATTTTTAGCTAAAAGTATGGCATAATTTGGTTTATTTTCATTTTCTCGGAAACTACTAGGCCTAGAATTAAGATTTTTGGTTTAAAATGTTCGTAATGAATGCCTCTACAAATCTTGTTATGGTCAAAACCACGCCAGACTTACCCTTTTTGAGAAAAAATATGTGCATCGCACAATAACATACATATTTTTAGCTAAAAGTATGGCATAATTTGGTTTATTTTCATTTTCTCGGAAACTACTAGGCCTAGAATTAAGATTTTTGGTTTAAAATGTTCGTAATGAATGCCTCTACAAATCTTGTTATGGTCAAAACCACGCCAGACTTACCGTTTTTGAGAAAAAATATGTGTATCGCACAATAACATACATATTTTTACATATTTTCAGCTAAAAGTATGGCATAATTTGGTTTATTTCCATTTTCTCGGAAACTACTAGGCCTAGAATTAAGATTTTTGGTTTAAAATGTTCGTAATGAATGCCTCTACAAATCTTGTTATGGTCAAAACCACGCCAGACTTACCGTTTTTGAGAAAAAATATGTGCATCGCACAATAACATACATATTTTTAGCTAAAAGTATGGCATAATTTGGTTTATTTTCATTTTCTCGGAAACTACTAGGCCTAGAATTAAGATTTTTGGTTTAAAATGTTCGTAATGAATGCCTCTACAAATCTTGTTATGGTCAAAACCACGCCAGACTTACCGTTTTTGAGAAAAAATGTGTATCGCACAATAACATACATATTTTTACATATTTTCAGCTAAAAGTATGGCATAATTTGGTTTATTTCCATTTTCTCGGAAACTACTAGGCCTAGAATTAAGATTTTTGGTTTAAAATGTTCGTAATGAATGCCTCTACAAATCTTGTTATGGTCAAAACCACGCCAGACTTACCGTTTTTGAGAAAAAATATGTGTATCGCACAATAACATACATATTTTTACATATTTTCAGCTAAAAGTATGGCATAATTTGGTTTATTTCCATTTTCTCGGAAACTACTAGGCCTAGAATTAAGATTTTTGGTTTAAAATGTTCGTAATGAATGCCTCTACAAATCTTGTTATGGTCAAAACCACGCCAGACTTACCGTTTTTGAGAAAAAATATGTGCATCGCACAATAACATACATATTTTTAGCTAAAAGTATGGCATAATTTGGTTTATTTCCATTTTCTCGGAAACTACTAGGCCTAGAATTAAGATTTTTGGTTTAAAATGTTCGTAATGAATGCCTCTACAAATCTTGTTATGGTCAAAACCACGCCAGACTTACCGTTTTTGAGAAAAAATATGTGTATCGCACAATAACATACATATTTTTACATATTTTCAGCTAAAAGTATGGCATAATTTGGTTTATTTCCATTTTCTCGGAAACTACTAGGCCTAGAATTAAGATTTTTGGTTTAAAATGTTCGTAATGAATGCCTCTACAAATCTTGTTATGGTCAAAACCACGCCAGACTTACCGTTTTTGAGAAAAAATATGTGCATCGCACAATAACATACATATTTTTAGCTAAAAGTATGGCATAATTTGGTTTATTTTCATTTTCTCGGAAACTACTAGGCCTAGAATTAAGATTTTTGGTTTAAAATGTTCGTAATGAATGCCTCTACAAATCTTGTTATGGTCAAAACCACGCCAGACTTACCGTTTTTGAGAAAAAATATGTGCATCGCACAATAACATACATATTTTTAGCTAAAAGTATGGCATAATTTGGTTTATTTTCATTTTCTCGGAAACTACTAGGCCTAGAATTAAGATTTTTGGTTTAAAATGTTCGTAATGAATGCCTCTACAAATCTTGTTATGGTCAAAACCACGCCAGACTTACCGTTTTTGAGAAAAAATATGTGTATCGCACAATAACATACATATTTTTACATATTTTCAGCTAAAAGTATGGCATAATTTGGTTTATTTCCATTTTCTCGGAAACTACTAGGCCTAGAATTAAGATTTTTGGTTTAAAATGTTCGTAATGAATGCCTCTACAAATCTTGTTATGGTCAAAACCACTCCAGACTTACCGTTTTTGAGAAAAAATATGTGCATCGCACAATAACATACATATTTTCAGCTAAAAGTATGGCATAATTTGGTTTATTTCCATTTTCTCGGAAACTACTAGGCCTAGAATTAAGATTTTTGGTTTAAAATGTTCGTAATGAATGCCTCTACAAATCTTGTTATGGTCAAAACCACGCCAGACTTACCGTTTTTGAGAAAAAATATGTGTATCGCACAATAACATACATATTTTTACATATTTTCAGCTAAAAGTATGGCATAATTTGGTTAATTTCCATTTTCTCGGAAACTACTAGGCCTAGAATTAAGATTTTTGGTTTAAAATGTTCGTAATGAATGCCTCTACAAATCTTGTTATGGTCAAAACCACGCCAGACTTACCGTTTTTGAGAAAAAATATGTGTATCGCACAATAACATACATATTTTTACATATTTTCAGCTAAAAGTATGGCATAATTTGGTTTATTTTCATTTTCTCGGAAACTACTAGGCCTAGAATTAAGATTTTTGGTTTAAAATGTTCGTAATGAATGCCTCTACAAATCTTGTTATGGTCAAAACCACGCCAGACTTACCGTTTTTGAGAAAAAATATGTGCATCGCACAATAACATACATATTTTTAGCTAAAAGTATGGCATAATTTGGTTTATTTTCATTTTCTCGGAAACTACTAGGCCTAGAATTAAGATTTTTGGTTTAAAATGTTCGTAATGAATGCCTCTACAAATCTTGTTATGGTCAAAACCACGCCAGACTTACCGTTTTTGAGAAAAAATATGTGCATCGCACAATAACATACATATTTTTAGCTAAAAGTATGGCATAATTTGGTTTATTTTCATTTTCTCGGAAACTACTAGGCCTAGAATTAAGATTTTTGGTTTAAAATGTTCGTAATGAATGCCTCTACAAATCTTGTTATGGTCAAAACCACGCCAGACTTACCGTTTTTGAGAAAAAATATGTGTATCGCACAATAACATACATATTTTTACATATTTTCAGCTAAAAGTATGGCATAATTTGGTTTATTTCCATTTTCTCGGAAACTACTAGGCCTAGAATTAAGATTTTTGGTTTAAAATGTTCGTAATGAATGCCTCTACAAATCTTGTTATGGTCAAAACCACGCCAGACTTACCGTTTTTGAGAAAAAATATGTGCATCGCACAATAACATACATATTTTTAGCTAAAAGTATGGCATAATTTGGTTTATTTTCATTTTCTCGGAAACTACTAGGCCTATAATTAAGATTTTCGGTTTAAAATGTTCGTAATGAATGCCTCTACAAATCTTGTTATGGTCAAAACCACGCCAGACTTACCGTTTTTGAGAAAAAATATGTGCATCGCACAATAACATACATATTTTTAGCTAAAAGTATGGCATAATTTGGTTTATTTTCATTTTCTCGGAAACTACTAGGCCTAGAATTAAGATTTTTGGTTTAAAATGTTCGTAATGAATGCCTCTACAAATCTTGTTATGGTCAAAACCACGCCAGACTTACCGTTTTTGAGAAAAAATATGTGCATCGCACAATAACATACATATTTTTAGCTAAAAGTATGGCATAATTTGGTTTATTTTCATTTTCTCGGAAACTACTAGGCCTAGAATTAAGATTTTTGGTTTAAAATGTTCGTAATGAATGCCTCTACAAATCTTGTTATGGTCAAAACCACGCCAGACTTACCGTTTTTGAGAAAAAATATGTGTATCGCACAATAACATACATATTTTTACATATTTTCAGCTAAAAGTATGGCATAATTTGGTTTATTTTCATTTTCTCGGAAACTACTAGGCCTAGAATTAAGATTTTTGATTTAAAATGTTCGTAATGAATGCCTCTACAAATCTTGTTATGGTCAAAACCACGCCAGACTTACCGTTTTTGAGAAAAAATATGTGCATCGCACAATAACATACATATTTTTAGCTAAAAGTATGGCATAATTTGGTTTATTTTCATTTTCTCGGAAACTACTAGGCCTAGAATTAAGATTTTTGGTTTAAAATGTTCGTAATGAATGCCTCTACAAATCTTGTTATGGTCAAAACCACGCCAGACTTACCGTTTTTGAGAAAAAATATGTGTATCGCACAATAACATACATATTTTTACATATTTTCAGCTAAAAGTATGGCATAATTTGGTTTATTTCCATTTTCTCGGAAACTACTAGGCCTAGAATTAAGATTTTTGGTTTAAAATGTTCGTAATGAATGCCTCTACAAATCTTGTTATGGTCAAAACCACGCCAGACTTACCCTTTTTGAGAAAAAATATGTGCATCGCACAATAACATACATATTTTTAGCTAAAAGTATGGCATAATTCGGTTTATTTCCATTTTCTCGGAAACTACTAGGCCTAGAATTAAGATTTTTGGTTTAAAATGTTCGTAATGAATGCCTCTACAAATCTTGTTATGGTCAAAACCACGCCAGACTTACCGTTTTTGAGAAAAAATATGTGTATCGCACAATAACATACATATTTTTACATATTTTCAGCTAAAAGTATGGCATAATTTGGTTTATTTCCATTTTCTCGGAAACTACTAGGCCTAGAATTAAGATTTTTGGTTTAAAATGTTCGTAATGAATGCCTCTACAAATCTTGTTATGATCAAAACCACGCCAGACTTACCCTTTTTGAGAAAAAATATGTGCATCGCACAATAACATACATATTTTTAGCTAAAAGTATGGCATAATTTGGTTTATTTTCATTTTCTCGGAAACTACTAGGCCTAGAATTAAGATTTTTGGTTTAAAATGTTCGTAATGAATGCCTCTACAAATCTTGTTATGGTCAAAACCACGCCAGACTTACCGTTTTTGAGAAAAAATATGTGCATCGCACAATAACATACATATTTTTAGCTAAAAGTATGGCATAATTTGGTTTATTTCCATTTTCTCGGAAACTACTAGGCCTAGAATTAAGATTTTTGGTTTAAAATGTTCGTAATGAATGCCTCTACAAATCTTGTTATGGTCTAAACCACGCCAGACTTACCGTTTTTGAGAAAAAATATGTGTATCGCACAATAACATACATATTTTTACATATTTTCAGCTAAAAGTATGGCATAATTTGGTTTATTTCCATTTTCTCGGAAACTACTAGGCCTAGAATTAAGATTTTTGGTTTAAAATGTTCGTAATGAATGCCTCTACAAATCTTGTTATGGTCAAAACCACGCCAGACTTACCGTTTTTGAGAAAAAATATGTGCATCGCACAATAACATACATATTTTTAGCTAAAAGTATGGCATAATTTGGTTTATTTTCATTTTCTCGGAAACTACTAGGCCTAGAATTAAGATTTTTGGTTTAAAATGTTCGTAATGAATGCCTCTACAAATCTTGTTATGGTCAAAACCACGCCAGACTTACCGTTTTTGAGAAAAAATATGTGTATCGCACAATAACATACATATTTTTACATATTTTCAGCTAAAAGTATGGCATAATTTGGTTTATTTTCATTTTCTCGGAAACTACTAGGCCTAGAATTAAGATTTTTGGTTTAAAATGTTCGTAATGAATGCCTCTACAAATCTTGTTATGGTCAAAACCACGCCAGACTTACCGTTTTTGAGAAAAAATATGTGCATCGCACAATAACATACATATTTTTAGCTAAAAGTATGGCATAATTTGGTTTATTTTCATTTTCTCGGAAACTACTAGGCCTAGAATTAAGATTTTTGGTTTAAAATGTTCGTAATGAATGCCTCTACAAATCTTGTTATGGTCAAAACCACGCCAGACTTACCGTTTTTGAGAAAAAATATGTGTATCGCACAATAACATACATATTTTTACATATTTTCAGCTAAAAGTATGGCATAATTTGGTTTATTTCCATTTTCTCGGAAACTACTAGGCCTAGAATTAAGATTTTTGGTTTAAAATGTTCGTAATGAATGCCTCTACAAATCTTGTTATGGTCAAAACCACGCCAGACTTACCGTTTTTGAGAAAAAATATGTGCATCGCACAATAACATACATATTTTTAGCTAAAAGTATGGCATAATTTGGTTTATTTTCATTTTCTCGGAAACTACTAGGCCTAGAATTAAGATTTTTGGTTTAAAATGTTCGTAATGAATGCCTCTACAAATCTTGTTATGGTCAAAACCACGCCAGACTTACCGTTTTTGAGAAAAAATATGTGTATCGCACAATAACATACATATTTTTACATATTTTCAGCTAAAAGTATGGCATAATTTGGTTTATTTCCATTTTCTCGGAAACTACTAGGCCTAGAATTAAGATTTTTGGTTTAAAATGTTTGTAATGAATGCCTCTACAAATCTTGTTATGGTCAAAACCACGCCAGACTTACCGTTTTTGAGAAAAAATATGTGCATCGCACAATAACATACATATTTTTAGCTAAAAGTATGGCATAATTTGGTTTATTTTCATTTTCTCGGAAACTACTAGGCCTAGAATTAAGATTTTTGGTTTAAAATGTTCGTAATGAATGCCTCTACAAATCTTGTTATGGTCAAAACCACGCCAGACTTACCGTTTTTGAGAAAAAATATGTGTATCGCACAATAACATACATATTTTTACATATTTTCAGCTAAAAGTATGGCATAATTTGGTTTATTTCCATTTTCTCGGAAACTACTAGGCCTAGAATTAAGATTTTTGGTTTAAAATGTTCGTAATGAATGCCTCTACAAATCTTGTTATGGTCAAAACCACGCCAGACTTACCGTTTTTGAGAAAAAATATGTGCATCGCACAATAACATACATATTTTTAGCTAAAAGTATGGCATAATTTGGTTTATTTTCATTTTCTCGGAAACTACTAGGCCTAGAATTAAGATTTTTGGTTTAAAATGTTCGTAATGAATGCCTCTACAAATCTTGTTATGGTCAAAACCACGCCAGACTTACCGTTTTTGAGAAAAAATATGTGTATCGCACAATAACATACATATTTTTACATATTTTCAGCTAAAAGTATGGCATAATTTGGTTTATTTCCATTTTCTCGGAAACTACTAGGCCTAGAATTAAGATTTTTGGTTTAAAATGTTCGTAATGAATGCCTCTACAAATCTTGTTATGGTCAAAACCACGCCAGACTTACCGTTTTTGAGAAAAAATATGTGCATCGCACAATAACATACATATTTTTAGCTAAAAGTATGGCATAATTTGGTTTATTTTCATTTTCTCGGAAACTACTAGGCCTAGAATTAAGATTTTTGGTTTAAAATGTTCGTAATGAATGCCTCTACAAATCTTGTTATGGTCAAAACCACGCCAGACTTACCGTTTTTGAGAAAAAATATGTGTATCGCACAATAACATACATATTTTTACATATTTTCAGCTAAAAGTATGGCATAATTTGGTTTATTTCCATTTTCTCGGAAACTACTAGGCCTAGAATTAAGATTTTTGGTTTAAAATGTTCGTAATGAATGCCTCTACAAATCTTGTTACGGTCAAAACCACGCCAGACTTACCGTTTTTGAGAAAAAATATGTGTATCGCACAATAACATACATATTTTTACATATTTTCAGCTAAAAGTATGGCATAATTTGGTTTATTTCCATTTTCTCGGAAACTACTAGGCCTAGAATTAAGATTTTTGGTTTAAAATGTTCGTAATGAATGCCTCTACAAATCTTGTTATGGTCAGTCACAATAACATACATATTTTTACATATTTTCAGCTAAAAGTATGGCATAATTTGGTTTATTTCCATTTTCTCGGAAACTACTAGGCCTAGAATTAAGATTTTTGGTTTAAAATGTTCGTAATGAATGCCTCTACAAATCTTGTTATGGTCAAAACCACGCCAGACTTACCGTTTTTGAGAAAAAATATGTGCATCGCACAATAACATACATATTTTTAGCTAAAAGTATGGCATAATTTGGTTTATTTTCATTTTCTCGGAAACTACTAGGCCTAGAATTAAGATTTTTGGTTTAAAATGTTCGTAATGAATGCCTCTACAAATCTTGTTATGGTCAAAACCACGCCAGACTTACCGTTTTTGAGAAAAAATATGTGTATCGCACAATAACATACATATTTTTACATATTTTCAGCTAAAAGTATGGCATAATTTGGTTTATTTCCATTTTCTCGGAAACTACTAGGCCTAGAATTAAGATTTTTGGTTTAAAATGTTCGTTATGAATGCCTCTACAAATCTTGTCATGGTCAAAACCACGCCAGACTTACCGTTTTTGAGAAAAAATATGTGCATCGCACAATAACATACATATTTTTAGCTAAAAGTATGGCATAATTTGGTTTATTTTCATTTTCTCGGAAACTACTAGGCCTAGAATTAAGATTTTTGGTTTAAAATGTTCGTAATGAATGCCTCTACAAATCTTGTTATGGTCAAAACCACGCCAGACTTACCGTTTTTGAGAAAAAATATGTGTATCGCACAATAACATACATATTTTTACATATTTTCAGCTAAAAGTATGGCATAATTTGGTTTATTTCCATTTTCTCGGAAACTACTAGGCCTAGAATTAAGATTTTTGGTTTAAAATGTTCGTTATGAATGCCTCTACAAATCTTGTTATGGTCAAAACCACGCCAGACTTACCGTTTTTGAGAAAAAATATGTGCATCGCACAATAACATACATATTTTTAGCTAAAAGTATGGCATAATTTGGTTTATTTTCATTTTCTCGGAAACTACTAGGCCTAGAATTAAGATTTTTGGTTTAAAATGTTCGTAATGAATGCCTCTACAAATCTTGTTATGGTCAAAACCACGCCAGACTTACCGTTTTTGAGAAAAAATATGTGCATCGCACAATAACATACATATTTTTAGCTAAAAGTATGGCATAATTTGGTTTATTTTCATTTTCTCGGAAACTACTAGGCCTAGAATTAAGATTTTTGGTTTAAAATGTTCGTAATGAATGCCTCTACAAATCTTGTTATGGTCAAAACCACGCCAGACTTACCGTTTTTGAGAAAAAATATGTGCATCGCACAATAACATACATATTTTTAGCTAAAAGTATGGCATAATTTGGTTTATTTTCATTTTCTCGGAAACTACTAGGCCTAGAATTAAGATTTTTGGTTTAAAATGTTCGTAATGAATGCCTCTACAAATCTTGTTCTGGTCAAAACCACGCCAGACTTACCGTTTTTGAGAAAAAATATGTGTATCGCACAATAACATACATATTTTTACATATTTTCAGCTAAAAGTATGGCATAATTTGGTTTATTTCCATTTTCTCGGAAACTACTAGGCCTAGAATTAAGATTTTTGGTTTAAAATGTTCGTAATGAATGCCTCTACAAATCTTGTTATGGTCAAAACCACGCCAGACTTACCGTTTTTGAGAAAAAATATGTGCATCGCACAATAACATACATATTTTTAGCTAAAAGTATGGCATAATTTGGTTTATTTTCATTTTCTCGGAAACTACTAGGCCTAGAATTAAGATTTTTGGTTTAAAATGTTCGTAATGAATGCCTCTACAAATCTTGTTATGGTCAAAACCACGCCAGACTTACCGTTTTTGAGAAAAAATATGTGCATCGCACAATAACATACATATTTTTAGCTAAAAGTATGGCATAATTTGGTTTATTTTCATTTTCTCGGAAACTACTAGGCCTAGAATTAAGATTTTTGGTTTAAAATGTTCGTAATGAATGCCTCTACAAATCTTGTTATGGTCAAAACCACGCCAGACTTACCGTTTTTGAGAAAAAATATGTGCATCGCACAATAACATACATATTTTTAGCTAAAAGTATGGCATAATTTGGTTTATTTTCATTTTCTCGGAAACTACTAGGCCTAGAATTAAGATTTTTGGTTTAAAATGTTCGTAATGAATGCCTCTACAAATCTTGTTATGGTCAAAACCACGCCAGACTTACCGTTTTTGAGAAAAAATATGTGTATCGCACAATAACATACATATTTTTACATATTTTCAGCTAAAAGTATGGCATAATTTGGTTTATTTCCATTTTCTCGGAAACTACTAGGCCTAGAATTAAGATTTTTGGTTTAAAATGTTCGTAATGAATGCCTCTACAAATCTTGTTATGGTCAAAACCACGCCAGACTTACCGTTTTTGAGAAAAAATATGTGTATCGCACAATAACATACATATTTTTACATATTTTCAGCTAAAAGTATGGCATAATTTGGTTTATTTCCATTTTCTCGGAAACTACTAGGCCCAGAATTAAGATTTTTGGTTTAAAATGTTCGTAATGAATGCCTCTACAAATCTTGTTATGGTCAAAACCACGCCAGACTTACCGTTTTTGAGAAAAAATATGTGCATCGCACAATAACATACATATTTTTAGCTAAAAGTATGGCATAATTTGGTTTATTTTCATTTTCTCGGAAACTACTAGGCCTAGAATTAAGATTTTTGGTTTAAAATGTTCGTAATGAATGCCTCTACAAATCTTGTTATGGTCAAAACCACGCCAGACTTACCGTTTTTGAGAAAAAATATGTGTATGGCACAATAACATACATATTTTTACATATTTTCAGCTAAAAGTATGGCATAATTTGGTTTATTTCCATTTTCTCGGAAACTACTAGGCCTAGAATTAAGATTTTTGGTTTAAAATGTTCGTAATGAATGCCTCTACAAATCTTGTTATGGTCAAAACCACGCCAGACTTACCGTTTTTGAGAAAAAATATGTGTATCGCACAATAACATACATATTTTTACATATTTTCAGCTAAAAGTATGGCATAATTTGGTTTATTTCCATTTTCTCGGAAACTACTAGGCCTAGAATTAAGATTTTTGGTTTAAAATGTTCGTAATGAATGCCTCTACAAATCTTGTTATGGTCAAAACCACGCCAGACTTACCGTTTTTGAGAAAAAATATGTGCATCGCACAATAACATACATATTTTTAGCTAAAAGTATGGCATAATTTGGTTTATTTTCATTTTCTCGGAAACTACTAGGCCTAGAATTAAGATTTTTGGTTTAAAATGTTCGTAATGAATGCCTCTACAAATCTTGTTATGGTCAAAACCACGCCAGACTTACCGTTTTTGAGAAAAAATATGTGTATCGCACAATAACATACATATTTTTACATATTTTCAGCTAAAAGTATGGCATAATTTGGTTTATTTCCATTTTCTCGGAAACTACTAGGCCTAGAATTTAGATTTTTGGTTTAAATTGTTCGTAATGAATGCCTCTACAAATCTTGTTATGGTCAAAACCACGCCAGACTTACCGTTTTTGAGAAAAAATATGTGTATCGCACAATAACATACATATTTTTACATATTTTCAGCTAAAAGTATGGCATAATTTGGTTTATTTCCATTTTCTCGGAAACTACTAGGCCTAGAATTAAGATTTTTGGTTTAAAATGTTCGTAATGAATGCCTCTACAAATCTTGTTATGGTCAAAACCACGCCAGACTTACCGTTTTTGAGAAAAAATATGTGCATCGCACAATAACATACATATTTTTAGCTAAAAGTATGGCATAATTTGGTTTATTTCCATTTTCTCGGAAACTACTAGGCCTAGAATTAAGATTTTTGGTTTAAAATGTTCGTAATGAATGCCTCTACAAATCTTGTTATGGTCAAAACCACGCCAGACTTACCGTTTTTGAGAAAAAATATGTGCATCGCACAATAACATACATATTTTTAGCTAAAAGTATGGCATAATTTGGTTTATTTCCATTTTCTCGGAAACTACTAGGCCTAGAATTAAGATTTTTGGTTTAAAATGTTCGTAATGAATGCCTCTACAAATCTTGTTATGGTCAAAACCACGCCAGACTTACCGTTTTTGAGAAAAAATATGTGCATCGCACAATAACATACATATTTTTAGCTAAAAGTATGGCATAATTTGGTTTATTTTCATTTTCTCGGAAACTACTAGGCCTAGAATTAAGATTTTTGGTTTAAAATGTTCGTAATGAATGCCTCTACAAATCTTGTTATGGTCAAAACCACGCCAGACTTACCGTTTTTGAGAAAAAATATGTGTATCGCACAATAACATACATATTTTCAGCTAAAAGTATGGCATAATTTGGTTTATTTCCATTTTCTCGGAAACTACTAGGCCTAGAATTAAGATTTTTGGTTTAAAATGTTCGTAATGAATGCCTCTACAAATCTTGTTATGGTCAAAACCACGCAAGACTTACCGTTTTTGAGAAAAAATATGTGTATCGCACAATAACATACATATTTTTACATATTTTCAGCTAAAAGTATGGCATAATTTGGTTTATTTCCATTTTCTCGAAAACTACTAGGCCTAGAATTAAGATTTTTGGTTTAAAATGTTCGTAATGAATGCCTCTACAAATCTTGTTATGGTCAAAACCACGCCAGACTTACCGTTTTTGAGAAAAAATATGTGCATCGCACAATAACATACATATTTTTAGCTAAAAGTATGGCATAATTTGGTTTATTTTCATTTTCTCGGAAACTACTAGGCCTAGAATTAAGATTTTTGGTTTAAAATGTTCGTAATGAATGCCTCTACAAATCTTGTTATGGTCAAAACCACGCCAGACTTACCGTTTTTGAGAAAAAATATGTGCATCGCACAATAACATACATATTTTTAGCTAAAAGTATGGCATAATTTGGTTTATTTTCATTTTCTCGGAAACTACTAGGCCTAGAATTAAGATTTTTGGTTTAAAATGTTCGTAATGAATGCCTCTACAAATCTTGTTATGGTCAAAACCACGCCAGACTTACCGTTTTTGAGAAAAAATATGTGTATCGCACAATAACATACATATTTTTACATATTTTCAGCTAAAAGTATGGCATAATTTGGTTTATTTCCATTTTCTCGGAAACTACTAGGCCTAGAATTTAGATTTTTGGTTTAAAATGTTCGTAATGAATGCCTCTACAAATCTTGTTATGGTCAAAACCACGCCAGACTTACCGTTTTTGAGAAAAAATATGTGTATCGCACAATAACATACATATTTTTACATATTTTCAGCTAAAAGTATGGCATAATTTGGTTTATTTCCATTTTCTCGGAAACTACTAGGCCTAGAATTAAGATTTTTGGTTTAAAATGTTCGTAATGAATGCCTCTACAAATCTTGTTATGGTCAAAACCACGCCAGACTTACCGTTTTTGAGAAAAAATATGTGCATCGCATAATAACATACATATTTTTAGCTAAAAGTATGGCATAATTTGGTTTATTTCCATTTTCTCGGAAACTACTAGGCCTAGAATTAAGATTTTTAGTTTAAAATGTTCGTAATGAATGCCTCTACAAATCTTGTTATGGTCAAAACCACGCCAGACTTACCGTTTTTGAGAAAAAATATGTGCATCGCACAATAACATACATATTTTTAGCTAAAAGTATGGCATAATTTGGTTTATTTCCATTTTCTCGGAAACTACTAGGCCTAGAATTAAGATTTTTGGTTTAAAATGTTCGTAATGAATGCCTCTACAAATCTTGTTATGGTCAAAACCACGCCAGACTTACCGTTTTTGAGAAAAAATATGTGTATCGCACAATAACATACATATTTTCAGCTAAAAGTATGGCATAATTTGGTTTATTTCCATTTTCTCGGAAACTACTAGGCCTAGAATTAAGATTTTTGGTTTAAAATGTTCGTAATGAATGCCTCTACAAATCTTGTTATGGTCAAAACCACGCAAGACTTACCGTTTTTGAGAAAAAATATGTGTATCGCACAATAACATACATATTTTTACATATTTTCAGCTAAAAGTATGGCATAATTTGGTTTATTTCCATTTTCTCGGAAACTACTAGGCCTAGAATTAAGATTTTTGGTTTAAAATGTTCGTAATGAATGCCTCTACAAATCTTGTTATGGTCAAAACCACGCCAGACTTACCGTTTTTGAGAAAAAATATGTGCATCGCACAATAACATACATATTTTTAGCTAAAAGTATGGCATAATTTGGTTTATTTTCATTTTCTCGGAAACTACTAGGCCTAGAATTAAGATTTTTGGTTTAAAATGTTCGTAATGAATGCCTCTACAAATCTTGTTATGGTCAAAACCACGCCAGACTTACCGTTTTTGAGAAAAAATATGTGTATCGCACAATAACATACATATTTTCAGCTAAAAGTATGGCATAATTTGGTTTATTTCCATTTTCTCGGAAACTACTAGGCCTAGAATTAAGATTTTTGGTTTAAAATGTTCGTAATGAATGCCTCTACAAATCTTGTTATGGTCAAAACCACGCAAGACTTACCGTTTTTGAGAAAAAATATGTGTATCGCACAATAACATACATATTTTTACATATTTTCAGCTAAAAGTATGGCATAATTTGGTTTATTTCCATTTTCTCGGAAACTACTAGGCCTAGAATTAAGATTTTTGGTTTAAAATGTTCGTAATGAATGCCTCTACAAATCTTGTTATGGTCAAAACCACGCCAGACTTACCGTTTTTGAGAAAAAATATGTGCATCGCACAATAACATACATATTTTTAGCTAAAAGTATGGCATAATTTGGTTTATTTTCATTTTCTCGGAAACTACTAGGCCTAGAATTAAGATTTTTGGTTTAAAATGTTCGTAATGAATGCCTCTACAAATCTTGTTATGGTCAAAACCACGCCAGACTTACCGTTTTTGAGAAAAAATATGTGCATCGCACAATAACATACATATTTTCAGCTAAAAGTATGGCATAATTTGGTTTATTTTCATTTTCTCGGAAACTAGTAGGCCTAGAATTAAGATTTTTGGTTTAAAATGTTCCTAATGAATGCCTCTACAAATCTTTTTATGGTCAAAACCACGCCAGACTTACCGTTTTTGAGAAAAAATATGTGCATCGCACAATAACATACATATTTTCAGCTAAAAGTATGGCATAATTTGGTTTATTTACATTTTCTCGGAAACTAGTAGGCCTAGAATTAAGATTTTTGGTTTAAAATGTTCGTAATGAATGCCTCTACAAATCTTGTTATGGTCAAAACCACGCCAGACTTACCGTTTTTGAGAAAAAATATGTGCATCGCACAATAACATACATATTTTCAGCTAAAAGTATGGCATAATTTGGTTTATTTACATTTTCTCGGAAACTAGTAGGCCTAGAATTAAGATTTTTGGTTTAAAATGTTCGTAATGAATGCCTCTACAAATCTTGTTATGGTCAAAACCACGCCAGACTTACCGTTTTTGAGAAAAAATATGTGCATCGCACAATAACATACATATTTTTACATATTTTCAGCTAAAAGTATGGCATAATTTGGTTTATTTACATTTTCTCGGAAACTAGTAGGCCTAGAATTAAGATTTTTGGTTTTAAATGTTCGTAATGAATGCCTCTACAAATCTTGTTATGGTCAAAACAACGCCAGACTTACCGTTTTTGAGAAAAAATATGTGCATCGCACAATAACATACATATTTTCAGCTAAAAGTATGGCATAATTTGGTTTATTTACATTTTCTCGGAAACTAGTAGGCCTAGAATTAAGATTTTTGGTTTAAAATGTTCGTAATGAATGCCTCTACAAATCTTGTTACGGTCAAAACAACGCCAGACTTACCGTTTTTGAGAAAAAATATGTGCATCGCACAATAACATACATATTTTTACATATTTTCAGCTAAAAGTATGGCATAATTTGGTTTATTTACATTTTCTCGGAAACTAGTAGGCCTAGAATTAAGATTTTTGGTTTAAAATGTTCGTAATGAATGCCTCTACAAATCTTGTTATGGTCAAAACAACGCCAGACTTACCGTTTTTGAGAAAAAATATGTGCATCGCACAATAACATACATATTTTTACATATTTTCAGCTAAAAGTATGGCATAATTTGGTTTATTTACATTTTCTCGGAAACTAGTAGGCCTAGAATTAAGATTTTTGGTTTAAAATGTTCGTAATGAATGCCTCTACAAATCTTGTTATGGTCAAAACAACGCCAGACTTACCGTTTTTGAGAAAAAATATGTGCATCGCACAATAACATACATATTTTTACATATTTTCAGCTAAAAGTATGGCATAATTTGGTTTATTTCCATTTTCTCGGAAACTACTAGGCCTAGAATTAAGATTTTTGGTTTAAAATGTTCGTAATGAATGCCTCTACAAATCTTGTTATGGTCAAAACCACGCCAGACTTACCGTTTTTGAGAAAAAATATGTGCATCGCACAATAACATACATATTTTTAGCTAAAAGTATGGCATAATTTGGTTTATTTCCATTTTCTCGGAAACTACTAGGCCTAGAATTAAGATTTTTGGTTTAAAATGTTCGTAATGAATGCCTCTACAAATCTTGTTATGGTCAAAACCACGCCAGACTTACCGTTTTTGAGAAAAAATATGTGCATCGCACAATAACATACATATTTTTAGCTAAAAGTATGGCATAATTTGGTTTATTTTCATTTTCTCGGAAACTACTAGGCCTAGAATTAAGATTTTTGGTTTAAAATGTTCGTAATGAATGCCTCTACAAATCTTGTTATGGTCAAAACCACGCCAGACTTACCGTTTTTGAGAAAAAATATGTGTATCGCACAATAACATACATATTTTTACATATTTTCAGCTAAAAGTATGGCATAATTTGGTTTATTTCCATTTTCTCGGAAACTACTAGGCCTAGAATTAAGATTTTTGGTTTAAAATGTTCGTAATGAATGCCTCTACAAATCTTGTTATGGTCAAAACCACGCCAGACTTACCGTTTTTGAGAAAAAATATGTGTATCGCACAATAACATACATATTTTTACATATTTTCAGCTAAAAGTATGGCATAATTTGGTTTATTTCCATTTTCTCGGAAACTACTAGGCCTAGAATTAAGATTTTTGGTTTAAAATGTTCGTAATGAATGCCTCTACAAATCTTGTTATGGTCAAAACCACGCCAGACTTACCGTTTTTGAGAAAAAATATGTGTATCGCACAATAACATACATATTTTTACATATTTTCAGCTAAAAGTATGGCATAATTTGGTTTATTTCCATTTTCTCGGAAACTACTAGGCCTAGAATTAAGATTTTTGGTTTAAAATGTTCGTAATGAATGCCTCTACAAATCTTGTTATGGTCAAAACCACGCCAGACTTACCGTTTTTGAGAAAAAATATGTGCATCGCACAATAACATACATATTTTTAGCTAAAAGTATGGCATAATTTGGTTTATTTTCATTTTCTCGGAAACTACTAGGCCTAGAATTAAGATTTTTGGTTTAAAATGTTCGTAATGAATGCCTCTACAAATCTTGTTATGGTCAAAACCACGCCAGACTTACCGTTTTTGAGAAAAAATATGTGTATCGCACAATAACATACATATTTTTACATATTTTCAGCTAAAAGTATGGCATAATTTGGTTTATTTCCATTTTCTCGGAAACTACTAGGCCTAGAATTAAGATTTTTGGTTTAAAATGTTCGTAATGAATGCCTCTACAAATCTTGTTATGGTCAAAACCACGCCAGACTTACCGTTTTTGAGACAAAATATGTGTATCGCACAATAACAACATTAAAATACATATTTTCAGCTAAAAGTATGGCATAATTTGGTTTTTTTTCCATTTTCTCGGAAACTACTAGGCCTAGAATTAAGATTTTTGGTTTAAAATGTTCGTAATGAATGCCTCTACAAATCTTGTTATGGTCAAAACCACGCCAGACTTACCGTTTTTGAGAAAAAATATGTGCATCGCACAATAACATACATATTTTTAGCTAAAAGTATGGCATAATTTGGTTTATTTCCATTTTCTCGGAAACTACTAGGCCTAGAATTAAGATTTTTGGTTTAAAATGTTCGTAATGAATGCCTCTACAAATCTTGTAATGGTCAAAACCACGCCAGACTTACCGTTTTTGAGAAAAAATATGTGCATCGCACAATAACATACATATTTTTAGCTAAAAGTATGGCATAATTTGGTTTATTTCCATTTTCTCGGAAACTACTAGGCCTAGAATTAAGATTTTTGGTTTAAAATGTTCGTAATGAATGCCTCTACAAATCTTGTTATGGTCAAAACCACGCCAGACTTACCGTTTTTGAGAAAAAATATGTGCATCGCACAATAACATACATATTTTTAGCTAAAAGTATGGCATAATTTGGTTTATTTCCATTTTCTCGGAAACTACTAGGCCTAGAATTAAGATTTTTGGTTTAAAATGTTCGTAATGAATGCCTCTACAAATCTTGTTATGGTCAAAACCACGCCAGACTTACCGTTTTTGAGAAAAAATATGTGTATCGCACAATAACATACATATTTTTACATATTTTCAGCTAAAAGTATGGCATAATTTGGTTTATTTCCATTTTCTCGGAAACTACTAGGCCTAGAATTAAGATTTTTGGTTTAAAATGTTCGTAATGAATGCCTCTACAAATCTTGTTATGGTCAAAACCACGCCAGACTTACCGTTTTTGAGAAAAAATATGTGCATCGCACAATAACATACATATTTTTAGCTAAAAGTATGGCATAATTTGGTTTATTTCCATTTTCTCGGAAACTACTAGGCCTAGAATTAAGATTTTTGGTTTAAAATGCTCGTAATGAATGCCTCTACAAATCTTGTTATGGTCAAAACCACGCCAGACTTACCGTTTTTGAGAAAAAATATGTGTATCGCACAATAACATACATATTTTCAGCTAAAAGTATGGCATAATTTGGTTTATTTCCATTTTCTCGGAAACTACTAGGCCTAGAATTAAGATTTTTGGTTTAAAATGTTCGTAATGAATGCCTCTACAAATCTTGTTATGGTCAAAACCACGCCAGACTTACCGTTTTTGAGAAAAAATATGTGTATCGCACAATAACATACATATTTTTACATATTTTCAGCTAAAAGTATGGCATAATTTGGTTTATTTCCATTTTCTCGGAAACTACTAGGCCTAGAATTAAGATTTTTGGTTTAAAATGTTCGTAATGAATGCCTCTACAAATCTTGTTATGGTCAAAACCACGCCAGACTTACCGTTTTTGAGAAAAAATATGTGTATCGCACAATAACATACATATTTTTACATATTTTCAGCTAAAAGTATGGCATAATTTGGTTTATTTCCATTTTCTCGGAAACTACTAGGCCTAGAATTAAGATTTTTGGTTTAAAATGTTCGTAATGAATGCCTCTACAAATCTTGTTATGGTCAAAACCACGCCAGACTTACCGTTTTTGAGAAAAAATATGTGTATCGCACAATAACATACATATTTTTACATATTTTCAGCTAAAAGTATGGCATAATTTGGTTTATTTCCATTTTCTCGGAAACTACTAGGCCTAGAATTAAGATTTTTGGTTTAAAATGTTCGTAATGAATGCCTCTACAAATCTTGTTATGGTCAAAACCACGCCAGACTTACCGTTTTTGAGAAAAAATATGTGCATCGCACAATAACATACATATTTTTAGCTAAAAGTATGGCATAATTTGGTTTATTTTCATTTTCTCGGAAACTACTAGGCCTAGAATTAAGATTTTTGGTTTAAAATGTTCGTAATGAATGCCTCTACAAATCTTGTTATGGTCAAAACCACGCCAGACTTACCGTTTTTGAGAAAAAATATGTGTATCGCACAATAACATACATATTTTTACATATTTTCAGCTAAAAGTATGGCATAATTTGGTTTATTTCCATTTTCTCGGAAACTACTAGGCCTAGAATTAAGATTTTTGGTTTAAAATGTTCGTAATGAATGCCTCTACAAATCTTGTTATGGTCAAAACCACGCCAGACTTACCGTTTTTGAGAAAAAATATGTGTATCGCACAATAACATACATATTTTTACATATTTTCAGCTAAAAGTATGGCATAATTTGGTTTATTTCCATTTTCTCGGAAACTACTAGGCCTAGAATTAAGATTTTTGGTTTAAAATGTTCGTAATGAATGCCTCTACAAATCTTGTTATGGTCAAAACCACGCCAGACTTACCGTTTTTGAGAAAAAATATGTGCATCGCACAATAACATACATATTTTTAGCTAAAAGTATGGCATAATTTGGTTTATTTCCATTTTCTCGGAAACTACTAGGCCTAGAATTAAGATTTTTGGTTTAAAATGTTCGTAATGAATGCCTCTACAAATCTTGTTATGGTCAAAACCACGCCAGACTTACCGTTTTTGAGAAAAAATATGTGTATCGCACAATAACATACATATTTTTACATATTTTCAGCTAAAAGTATGGCATAATTTGGTTTATTTCCATTTTCTCGGAAACTACTAGGCCTAGAATTAAGATTTTTGGTTTAAAATGTTCGTAATGAATGCCTCTACAAATCTTGTTATGGTCAAAACCACGCCAGACTTACCGTTTTTGAGAAGAAATATGTGCATCGCACAATAACATACATATTTTTACATATTTTCAGCTAAAAGTATGGCATAATTTGGTTTATTTCCATTTTCTCGGAAACTACTAGGCCTAGAATTAAGATTTTTGGTTTAAAATGTTCGTAATGAATGCCTCTACAAATCTTGTTATGGTCAAAACCACGCCAGACTTACCGTTTTTGAGAAAAAATATGTGCATCGCACAATAACATACATATTTTTAGCTAAAAGTATGGCATAATTTGGTTTATTTCCATTTTCTCGGAAACTACTAGGCCTAGAATTAAGATTTTTGGTTTAAAATGTTCGTAATGAATGCCTCTACAAATCTTGTTCAAAACCACGCCAGACTTACCGTTTTTGAGAAAAAATATGTGCATCGCACAATAACATACATATTTTTAGCTAAAAGTATGGCATAATTTGGTTTATTTCCATTTTCTCGGAAACTACTAGGCCTAGAATTAAGATTTTTGGTTTAAAATGTTCGTAATGAATGGCTCTACAAATCTTGTTATGGTCAAAACCACGCCAGACTTACCGTTTTTGAGAAAAAATATGTGCATCGCACAATAACATACATATTTTTAGCTAAAAGTATGGCATAATTTGGTTTATTTCCATTTTCTCGGAAACTACTAGGCCTAGAATTAAGATTTTTGGTTTAAAATGTTCGTAATGAATGCCTCTACAAATCTTGTTATGGTCAAAACCACGCCAGACTTACCGTTTTTGAGAAAAAATATGTGTATCGCACAATAACATATGTACATATTTTTACATATTTTCAGCTAAAAGTATGGCATAATTTGGTTTATTTCCATTTTCTCGGAAACTACTAGGCCTAGAATTAAGATTTTTGGTTTAAAATGTTCGTAATGAATGCCTCTACAAATCTTGTTATGGTCAAAACCACGCCAGACTTACCGTTTTTGAGAAAAAATATGTGTATCGCACAATAACATACATATTTTTACATATTTTCAGCTAAAAGTATGGCATAATTTGGTTTATTTCCATTTTCTCGGAAACTACTAGGCCTAGAATTAAGATTTTTGGTTTAAAATGTTCGTAATGAATGCCTCTACAAATCTTGTTACGGTCAAAACCACGCCAGACTTACCGTTTTTGAGAAAAAATATGTGTATCGCACAATAACATACATATTTTTACATATTTTCAGCTAAAAGTATGGCATAATTTGGTTTATTTCCATTTTCTCGGAAACTACTAGGCCTAGAATTAAGATTTTTGGTTTAAAATGTTCGTAATGAATGCCTCTACAAATCTTGTTATGGTCAAAACCACGCCAGACTTACCGTTTTTGAGAAAAAATATGTGCATCGCACAATAACATACATATTTTTAGCTAAAAGTATGGCATAATTTGGTTTATTTTCATTTTCTCGGAAACTACTAGGCCTAGAATTAAGATTTTTGGTTTAAAATGTTCGTAATGAATGCCTCTACAAATCTTGTTATGGTCAAAACCACGCCAGACTTACCGTTTTTGAGAAAAAATATGTGCATCGCACAATAACATACATATTTTTAGCTAAAAGTATGGCATAATTTGGTTTATTTTCATTTTCTCGGAAACTACTAGGCCTAGAATTAAGATTTTTGGTTTAAAATGTTCGTAATGAATGCCTCTACAAATCTTGTTATGGTCAAAACCACGCCAGACTTACCGTTTTTGAGAAAAAATATGTGTATCGCACAATAACATACATATTTTTACATATTTTCAGCTAAAAGTATGGCATAATTTGGTTTATTTCCATTTTCTCGGAAACTACTAGGCCTAGAATTAAGATTTTTGGTTTAAAATGTTCGTAATGAATGCCTCTACAAATCTTGTTATGGTCAAAACCACGCCAGACTTACCGTTTTTGAGAAAAAATATGTGTATCGCACAATAACATACATATTTTTACATATTTTCAGCTAAAAGTATGGCATAATTTGGTTTATTTCCATTTTCTCGGAAACTACTAGGCCTAGAATTAAGATTTTTGGTTTAAAATGTTCGTAATGAATGCCTCTACAAATCTTGTTATGGTCAAAACCACGCCAAACTTGCCGTTTTTGAGAAAAAATATGTGTATCGCACAATAACATACATATTTTTACATATTTTCAGCTAAAAGTATGGCATAATTTGGTTTATTTCCATTTTCTCGGAAACTACTAGGCCTAGAATTAAGATTTTTGGTTTAAAATGTTCGTAATGAATGCCTCTACAAATCTTGTTATGGTCAAAACCACGCCAGACTTACCGTTTTTGAGAAAAAATATGTGTATCGCACAATAACATACATATTTTTACATATTTTCAGCTAAAAGTATGGCATAATTTGGTTTATTTTCATTTTCTCGGAAACTACTAGGCCTAGAATTAAGATTTTTGGTTTAAAATGTTCGTAATGAATGCCTCTACAAATCTTGTTATGGTCAAAACCACGCCAAACTTGCCGTTTTTGAGAAAAAATATGTGTATCGCACAATAACATACATATTTTTACATATTTTCAGCTAAAAGTATGGCATAATTTGGTTTATTTCCATTTTCTCGGAAACTACTAGGCCTAGAATTAAGATTTTTGGTTTAAAATGTTCGTAATGAATGCCTCTACAAATCTTGTTATGGTCAAAACCACGCCAGACTTACCGTTTTTGAGAAAAAATATGTGCATCGCACAATAACATACATATTTTTAGCTAAAAGTATGGCATAATTTGGTTTATTTCCATTTTCTCGGAAACTACTAGGCCTAGAATTAAGATTTTTGGTTTAAAATGTTCGTAATGAATGCCTCTACAAATCTTGTTATGGTCAAAACCACGCCAGACTTACCGTTTTTGAGAAAAAATATGTGCATCGCACAATAACATACATATTTTTAGCTAAAAGTATGGCATAATTTGGTTTATTTCCATTTTCTCGGAAACTACTAGGCCTAGAATTAAGATTTTTGGTTTAAAATGTTCGTAATGAATGCCTCTACAAATCTTGTTATGGTCAAAACCACGCCAGACTTACCGTTTTTGAGAAAAAATATGTGTATCGCACAATAACATACATATTTTTACATATTTTCAGCTAAAAGTATGGCATAATTTGGTTTATTTCCATTTTCTCGGAAACTACTAGGCCTAGAATTAAGATTTTTGGTTTAAAATGTTCGTAATGAATGCCTCTACAAATCTTGTTATGGTCAAAACCACGCCAGACTTACCGTTTTTGAGAAAAAATATGTGCATCGCACAATAACATACATATTTTTAGCTAAAAGTATGGCATAATTTGGTTTATTTTCATTTTCTCGGAAACTACTAGGCCTAGAATTAAGATTTTTGGTTTAAAATGTTCGTAATGAATGCCTCTACAAATCTTGTTATGGTCAAAACCACGCCAGACTTACCGTTTTTGAGAAAAAATATGTGTATCGCACAATAACATACATATTTTTACATATTTTCAGCTAAAAGTATGGCATAATTTGGTTTATTTCCATTTTCTCGGAAACTACTAGGCCTAGAATTAAGATTTTTGGTTTAAAATGTTCGTAATGAATGCCTCTACAAATCTTGTTATGGTCAAAACCACGCCAGACTTACCGTTTTTGAGAAAAAATATGTGTATCGCACAATAACATACATATTTTTACATATTTTCAGCTAAAAGTATGGCATAATTTGGTTTATTTCCATTTTCTCGGAAACTACTAGGCCTAGAATTAAGATTTTTGGTTTAAAATGTTCGTAATGAATGCCTCTACAAATCTTGTTATGGTCAAAACCACGCCAGACTTACCGTTTTTGAGAAAAAATATGTGTATCGCACAATAACATACATATTTTTACATATTTTCAGCTAAAAGTATGGCATAATTTGGTTTATTTCCATTTTCTCGGAAACTACTAGGCCTAGAATTAAGATTTTTGGTTTAAAATGTTCGTAATGAATGCCTCTACAAATCTTGTTATGGTCAAAACCACGCCAGACTTACCGTTTTTGAGAAAAAATATGTGCATCGCACAATAACATACATATTTTTAGCTAAAAGTATGGCATAATTTGGTTTATTTTCATTTTCTCGGAAACTACTAGGCCTAGAATTAAGATTTTTGGTTTAAAATGTTCGTAATGAATGCCTCTACAAATCTTGTTATGGTCAAAACCACGCCAGACTTACCGTTTTTGAGAAAAAATATGTGCATCGCACAATAACATACATATTTTTAGCTAAAAGTATGGCATAATTTGGTTTATTTTCATTTTCTCGGAAACTACTAGGCCTAGAATTAAGATTTTTGGTTTAAAATGTTCGTAATGAATGCCTCTACAAATCTTGTTATGGTCAAAACCACGCCAGACTTACCGTTTTTGAGAAAAAATATGTGTATCGCACAATAACATACATATTTTTACATATTTTCAGCTAAAAGTATGGCATAATTTGGTTTATTTCCATTTTCTCGGAAACTACTAGGCCTAGAATTAAGATTTTTGGTTTAAAATGTTCGTAATGAATGCCTCTACAAATCTTGTTATGGTCAAAACCACGCCAGACTTACCGTTTTTGAGAAAAAATATGTGTATCGCACAATAACATACATATTTTTACATATTTTCAGCTAAAAGTATGGCATAATTTGGTTTATTTCCATTTTCTCGGAAACTACTAGGCCTAGAATTAAGATTTTTGGTTTAAAATGTCCGTAATGAATGCCTCTACAAATCTTGTTATGGTCAAAACCACGCCAGACTTACCGTTTTTGAGAAAAAATATGTGCATCGCACAATAACATACATATTTTTAGCTAAAAGTATGGCATAATTTGGTTTATTTTCATTTTCTCGGAAACTACTAGGCCTAGAATTAAGATTTTTGGTTTAAAATGTTCGTAATGAATGCCTCTACAAATCTTGTTATGGTCAAAACCACGCCAGACTTACCGTTTTTGAGAAAAAATATGTGCATCGCACAATAACATACATATTTTTAGCTAAAAGTATGGCATAATTTGGTTTATTTTCATTTTCTCGGAAACTACTAGGCCTAGAATTAAGATTTTTGGTTTAAAATGTTCGTAATGAATGCCTCTACAAATCTTGTTATGGTCAAAACCACGCCAGACTTACCGTTTTTGAGAAAAAATATGTGCATCGCACAATAACATACATATTTTTAGCTAAAAGTATGGCATAATTTGGTTTATTTTCATTTTCTCGGAAACTACTAGGCCTAGAATTAAGATTTTTGGTTTAAAATGTTCGTAATGAATGCCTCTACAAATCTTGTTATGGTCAAAACCACGCCAGACTTACCCTTTTTGAGAAAAAATATGTGCATCGCACAATAACATACATATTTTTAGCTAAAAGTATGGCATAATTTGGTTTATTTCCATTTTCTCGGAAACTACTAGGCCTAGAATTAAGATTTTTGGTTTAAAATGTTCGTAATGAATGCCTCTACAAATCTTGTTATGGTCAAAACCACGCCAGACTTACCGTTTTTGAGAAAAAATATGTGCATCGCACAATAACATACATATTTTTAGCTAAAAGTATGGCATAATTTGGTTTATTTCCATTTTCTCGGAAACTACTAGGCCTAGAATTAAGATTTTTGGTTTAAAATGTTCGTAATGAATGCCTCTACAAATCTTGTTATGGTCAAAACCACGCCAGACTTACCGTTTTTGAGAAAAAATATGTGTATCGCACAATAACATACATATTTTTACATATTTTCAGCTAAAAGTATGGCATAATTTGGTTTATTTCCATTTTCTCGGAAACTACTAGGCCTAGAATTAAGATTTTTGGTTTAAAATGTTCGTAATGAATGCCTCTACAAATCTTGTTATGGTCAAAACCACGCCAGACTTACCGTTTTTGAGAAAAAATATGTGTATCGCACAATAACATACATATTTTTACATATTTTCAGCTAAAAGTATGGCATAATTTGGTTTATTTCCATTTTCTCGGAAACTACTAGGCCTAGAATTAAGATTTTTGGTTTAAAATGTTCGTAATGAATGCCTCTACAAATCTTGTTATGGTCAAAACCACGCCAGACTTACCGTTTTTGAGAAAAAATATGTGTATCGCACAATAACATACATATTTTTACATATTTTCAGCTAAAAGTATGGCATAATTTGGTTTATTTCCATTTTCTCGGAAACTACTAGGCCTAGAATTAAGATTTTTGGTTTAAAATGTTCGTAATGAATGCCTCTACAAATCTTGTTATGGTCAAAACCACGCCAGACTTACCGTTTTTGAGAAAAAATATGTGCATCGCACAATAACATACATATTTTTAGCTAAAAGTATGGCATAATTTGGTTTATTTTCATTTTCTCGGAAACTACTAGGCCTAGAATTAAGATTTTTGGCTTAAAATGTTCGTAATGAATGCCTCTACAAATCTTGTTATGGTCAAAACCACGCCAGACTTACCGTTTTTGAGAAAAAATATGTGCATCGCACAATAACATACATATTTTTAGCTAAAAGTATGGCATAATTTGGTTTATTTTCATTTTCTCGGAAACTACTAGGCCTAGAATTAAGATTTTTGGTTTAAAATGTTCGTAATGAATGCCTCTACAAATCTTGTTATGGTCAAAACCACGCCAGACTTACCGTTTTTGAGAAAAAATATGTGTATCGCACAATAACATACATATTTTTACATATTTTCAGCTAAAAGTATGGCATAATTTGGTTTATTTCCATTTTCTCGGAAACTACTAGGCCTAGAATTAAGATTTTTGGTTTAAAATGTTCGTAATGAATGCCTCTACAAATCTTGTTATGGTCAAAACCACGCCAGACTTACCGTTTTTGAGAAAAAATATGTGTATCGCACAATAACATACATATTTTTACATATTTTCAGCTAAAAGTATGGCATAATTTGGTTTATTTCCATTTTCTCGGAAACTACTAGGCCTAGAATTAAGATTTTTGGTTTAAAATGTTCGTAATGAATGCCTCTACAAATCTTGTTATGGTCAAAACCACGCCAGACTTACCGTTTTTGAGAAAAAATATGTGCATCGCACAATAACATACATATTTTTAGCTAAAAGTATGGCATAATTTGGTTTATTTTCATTTTCTCGGAAACTACTAGGCCTAGAATTAAGATTTTTGGTTTAAAATGTTCGTAATGAATGCCTCTACAAATCTTGTTATGGTCAAAACCACGCCAGACTTACCGTTTTTGAGAAAAAATATGTGCATCGCACAATAACATACATATTTTTAGCTAAAAGTATGGCATAATTTGGTTTATTTTCATTTTCTCGGAAACTACTAGGCCTAGAATTAAGATTTTTGGTTTAAAATGTTCGTAATGAATGCCTCTACAAATCTTGTTATGGTCAAAACCACGCCAGACTTACCGTTTTTGAGAAAAAATATGTGCATCGCACAATAACATACATATTTTTAGCTAAAAGTATGGCATAATTTGGTTTATTTTCATTTTCTCGGAAACTACTAGGCCTAGAATTAAGATTTTTGGTTTAAAATGTTCGTAATGAATGCCTCTACAAATCTTGTTATGGTCAAAACCACGCCAGACTTACCCTTTTTGAGAAAAAATATGTGCATCGCACAATAACATACATATTTTTAGCTAAAAGTATGGCATAATTTGGTTTATTTCCATTTTCTCGGAAACTACTAGGCCTAGAATTAAGATTTTTGGTTTAAAATGTTCGTAATGAATGCCTCTACAAATCTTGTTATGGTCAAAACCACGCCAGACTTACCGTTTTTGAGAAAAAATATGTGCATCGCACAATAACATACATATTTTTAGCTAAAAGTATGGCATAATTTGGTTTATTTCCATTTTCTCGGAAACTACTAGGCCTAGAATTAAGATTTTTGGTTTAAAATGTTCGTAATGAATGCCTCTACAAATCTTGTTATGGTCAAAACCACGCCAGACTTACCGTTTTTGAGAAAAAATATGTGTATCGCACAATAACATACATATTTTTACATATTTTCAGCTAAAAGTATGGCATAATTTGGTTTATTTCCATTTTCTCGGAAACTACTAGGCCTAGAATTAAGATTTTTGGTTTAAAATGTTCGTAATGAATGCCTCTACAAATCTTGTTATGGTCAAAACCACGCCAGACTTACCGTTTTTGAGAAAAAATATGTGTATCGCACAATAACATACATATTTTTACATATTTTCAGCTAAAAGTATGGCATAATTTGGTTTATTTCCATTTTCTCGGAAACTACTAGGCCTAGAATTAAGATTTTTGGTTTAAAATGTTCGTAATGAATGCCTCTACAAATCTTGTTATGGTCAAAACCACGCCAGACTTACCGTTTTTGAGAAAAAATATGTGTATCGCACAATAACATACATATTTTTACATATTTTCAGCTAAAAGTATGGCATAATTTGGTTTATTTCCATTTTCTCGGAAACTACTAGGCCTAGAATTAAGATTTTTGGTTTAAAATGTTCGTAATGAATGCCTCTACAAATCTTGTTATGGTCAAAACCACGCCAGACTTACCGTTTTTGAGAAAAAATATGTGCATCGCACAATAACATACATATTTTTAGCTAAAAGTATGGCATAATTTGGTTTATTTTCATTTTCTCGGAAACTACTAGGCCTAGAATTAAGATTTTTGGTTTAAAATGTTCGTAATGAATGCCTCTACAAATCTTGTTATGGTCAAAACCACGCCAGACTTACCGTTTTTGAGAAAAAATATGTGCATCGCACAATAACATACATATTTTTAGCTAAAAGTATGGCATAATTTGGTTTATTTTCATTTTCTCGGAAACTACTAGGCCTAGAATTAAGATTTTTGGTTTAAAATGTTCGTAATGAATGCCTCTACAAATCTTGTTATGGTCAAAACCACGCCAGACTTACCGTTTTTGAGAAAAAATATGTGTATCGCACAATAACATACATATTTTTACATATTTTCAGCTAAAAGTATGGCATAATTTGGTTTATTTCCATTTTCTCGGAAACTACTAGGCCTAGAATTAAGATTTTTGGTTTAAAATGTTCGTAATGAATGCCTCTACAAATCTTGTTATGGTCAAAACCACGCCAGACTTACCGTTTTTGAGAAAAAATATGTGCATCGCACAATAACATACATATTTTTAGCTAAAAGTATGGCATAATTTGGTTTATTTTCATTTTCTCGGAAACTACTAGGCCTAGAATTAAGATTTTTGGTTTAAAATGTTCGTAATGAATGCCTCTACAAATCTTGTTATGGTCAAAACCACGCCAGACTTACCGTTTTTGAGAAAAAATATGTGCATCGCACAATAACATACATATTTTTAGCTAAAAGTATGGCATAATTTGGTTTATTTCCATTTTCTCGGAAACTACTAGGCCTAGAATTAAGATTTTTGGTTTAAAATGTTCGTAATGAATGCCTCTACAAATCTGGTTATGGTCAAAACCACGCCAGGCTTACCGTTTTTGAGAAAAAATATGTGTATCGCACAATAACATACATATTTTTACATATTTTCAGCTAAAAGTATGGCATAATTTGGTTTATTTCCATTTTCTCGGAAACTACTAGGCCTAGAATTAAGATTTTTGGTTTAAAATGTTCGTAATGAATGCCTCTACAAATCTTGTTATGGTCAAAACCACGCCAGACTTACCGTTTTTGAGAAAAAATATGTGTATCGCACAATAACATACATATTTTTACATATTTTCAGCTAAAAGTATGGCATAATTTGGTTTATTTCCATTTTCTCGGAAACTACTAGGCCTAGAATTAAGATTTTTGGTTTAAAATGTTCGTAATGAATGCCTCTACAAATCTTGTTATGGTCAAAACCACGCCAGACTTACCGTTTTTGAGAAAAAATATGTGCATCGCACAATAACATACATATTTTTAGCTAAAAGTATGGCATAATTTGGTTTATTTCCATTTTCTCGGAAACTACTAGGCCTAGAATTAAGATTTTTGGTTTAAAATGTTCGTAATGAATGCCTCTACAAATCTTGTTATGGTCAAAACCACGCCAGACTTACCGTTTTTGAGAAAAAATATGTGCATCGCACAATAACATACATATTTTTAGCTAAAAGTATGGCATAATTTGGTTTATTTTCATTTTCTCGGAAACTACTAGGCCTAGAATTAAGATTTTTGGTTTAAAATGTTCGTAATGAATGCCTCTACAAATCTTGTTATGGTCAAAACCACGCCAGACTTACCGTTTTTGAGAAAAAATATGTGTATCGCACAATAACATACATATTTTTACATATTTTCAGCTAAAAGTATGGCATAATTTGGTTTATTTCCATTTTCTCGGAAACTACTAGGACTAGAATTAAGATTTTTGGTTTAAAATGTTCGTAATGAATGCCTCTACAAATCTTGTTATGGTCAAAACCACGCCAGACTTACCGTTTTTGAGAAAAAATATGTGTATCGCACAATAACATACATATTTTTACATATTTTCAGCTAAAAGTATGGCATAATTTGGTTTATTTCCATTTTCTCGGAAACTACTAGGCCTAGAATTAAGATTTTTGGTTTAAAATGTTCGTAATGAATGCCTCTACAAATCTTGTTATGGTCAAAACCACGCCAGACTTACCGTTTTTGAGAAAAAATATGTGCATCGCACAATAACATACATATTTTTAGCTAAAAGTATGGCATAATTTGGTTTATTTTCATTTTCTCGGAAACTACTAGGCCTAGAATTAAGATTTTTGGTTTAAAATGTTCGTAATGAATGCCTCTACAAATCTTGTTATGGTCAAAACCACGCCAGACTTACCGTTTTTGAGAAAAAATATGTGCATCGCACAATAACATACATATTTTTAGCTAAAAGTATGGCATAATTTGGTTTATTTCCATTTTCTCGGAAACTACTAGGCCTAGAATTAAGATTTTTGGTTTAAAATGTTCGTAATGAATGCCTCTACAAATCTTGTTATGGTCAAAACCACGCCAGGCTTACCGTTTTTGAGAAAAAATATGTGTATCGCACAATAACATACATATTTTTACATATTTTCAGCTAAAAGTATGGCATAATTTGGTTTATTTCCATTTTCTCGGAAACTACTAGGCCTAGAATTAAGATTTTTGGTTTAAAATGTTCGTAATGAATGCCTCTACAAATCTTGTTATGGTCAAAACCACGCCAGACTTACCGTTTTTGAGAAAAAATATGTGTATCGCACAATAACATACATATTTTTACATATTTTCAGCTAAAAGTATGGCATAATTTGGTTTATTTCCATTTTCTCGGAAACTACTAGGCCTAGAATTAAGATTTTTGGTTTAAAATGTTCGTAATGAATGCCTCTACAAATCTTGTTATGGTCAAAACCACGCCAGACTTACCGTTTTTGAGAAAAAATATGTGCATCGCACAATAACATACATATTTTTAGCTAAAAGTATGGCATAATTTGGTTTATTTCCATTTTCTCGGAAACTACTAGGCCTAGAATTAAGATTTTTGGTTTAAAATGTTCGTAATGAATGCCTCTACAAATCTTGTTATGGTCAAAACCACGCCAGACTTACCGTTTTTGAGAAAAAATATGTGCATCGCACAATAACATACATATTTTTAGCTAAAAGTATGGCATAATTTGGTTTATTTTCATTTTCTCGGAAACTACTAGGCCTAGAATTAAGATTTTTGGTTTAAAATGTTCGTAATGAATGCCTCTACAAATCTTGTTATGGTCAAAACCACGCCAGACTTACCGTTTTTGAGAAAAAATATGTGTATCGCACAATAACATACATATTTTTACATATTTTCAGCTAAAAGTATGGCATAATTTGGTTTATTTCCATTTTCTCGGAAACTACTAGGACTAGAATTAAGATTTTTGGTTTAAAATGTTCGTAATGAATGCCTCTACAAATCTTGTTATGGTCAAAACCACGCCAGACTTACCGTTTTTGAGAAAAAATATGTGTATCGCACAATAACATACATATTTTTACATATTTTCAGCTAAAAGTATGGCATAATTTGGTTTATTTCCATTTTCTCGGAAACTACTAGGCCTAGAATTAAGATTTTTGGTTTAAAATGTTCGTAATGAATGCCTCTACAAATCTTGTTATGGTCAAAACCACGCCAGACTTACCGTTTTTGAGAAAAAATATGTGCATCGCACAATAACATACATATTTTTAGCTAAAAGTATGGCATAATTTGGTTTATTTCCATTTTCTCGGAAACTACTAGGCCTAGAATTAAGATTTTTGGTTTAAAATGTTCGTAATGAATGCCTCTACAAATCTTGTTATGGTCAAAACCACGCCAGACTTACCGTTTTTGAGAAAAAATATGTGTATCGCACAATAACATACATATTTTTACATATTTTCAGCTAAAAGTATGGCATAATTTGGTTTATTTCCATTTTCTCGGAAACTACTAGGCCTAGAATTAAGATTTTTGGTTTAAAATGTTCGTAATGAATGCCTCTACAAATCTTGTTATGGTCAAAACCACGCCAGACTTACCGTTTTTGAGAAAAAATATGTGTATCGCACAATAACATACATATTTTTACATATTTTCAGCTAAAAGTATGGCATAATTTGGTTTATTTTCATTTTCTCGGAAACTACTAGGCCTAGAATTAAGATTTTTGGTTTAAAATGTTCGTAATGAATGCCTCTACAAATCTTGTTATGGTCAAAACCACGCCAGACTTACCGTTTTTGAGAAAAAATATGTGTATCGCACAATAACATACATATTTTTACATATTTTCAGCTAAAAGTATGGCATAATTTGGTTTATTTCCATTTTCTCGGAAACTACTAGGCCTAGAATTAAGATTTTTGGTTTAAAATGTTCGTAATGAATGCCTCTACAAATCTTGTTATGGTCAAAACCACGCCAGACTTACCGTTTTTGAGAAAAAATATGTGTATCGCACAATAACATACATATTTTTACATATTTTCAGCTAAAAGTATGGCATAATTTGGTTTATTTCCATTTTCTCGGAAACTACTAGGCCTAGAATTAAGATTTTTGGTTTAAAATGTTCGTAATGAATGCCTCTACAAATCTTGTTATGGTCAAAACCACGCCAGACTTACCGTTTTTGAGAAAAAATATGTGCATCGCACAATAACATACATATTTTTAGCTAAAAGTATGGCATAATTTGGTTTATTTTCATTTTCTCGGAAACTACTAGGCCTAGAATTAAGATTTTTGGTTTAAAATGTTCGTAATGAATGCCTCTACAAATCTTGTTATGGTCAAAACCACGCCAGACTTACCGTTTTTGAGAAAAAATATGTGTATCGCACAATAACATACATATTTTTACATATTTTCAGCTAAAAGTATGGCATAATTTGGTTTATTTCCATTTTCTCGGAAACTACTAGGCCTAGAATTAAGATTTTTGGTTTAAAATGTTCGTAATGAATGCCTCTACAAATCTTGTTATGGTCAAAACCACGCCAGACTTACCGTTTTTGAGAAAAAATATGTGTATCGCACAATAACATACATATTTTTACATATTTTCAGCTAAAAGTATGGCATAATTTGGTTTATTTCCATTTTCTCGGAAACTACTAGGCCTAGAATTAAGATTTTTGGTTTAAAATGTTCGTAATGAATGCCTCTACAAATCTTGTTATGGTCAAAACCACGCCAGACTTACCGTTTTTGAGAAAAAATATGTGCATCGCACAATAACATACATATTTTTAGCTAAAAGTATGGCATAATTTGGTTTATTTCCATTTTCTCGGAAACTACTAGGCCTAGAATTAAGATTTTTGGTTTAAAATGTTCGTAATGAATGCCTCTACAAATCTTGTTATGGTCAAAACCACGCCAGACTTACCGTTTTTGAGAAAAAATATGTGTATCGCACAATAACATACATATTTTTACATATTTTCAGCTAAAAGTATGGCATAATTTGGTTTATTTCCATTTTCTCGGAAACTACTAGGCCTAGAATTAAGATTTTTGGTTTAAAATGTTCGTAATGAATGCCTCTACAAATCTTGTTATGGTCAAAACCACGCCAGACTTACCGTTTTTGAGAAAAAATATGTGTATCGCACAATAACATACATATTTTTACATATTTTCAGCTAAAAGTATGGCATAATTTGGTTTATTTCCATTTTCTCGGAAACTACTAGGCCTAGAATTAAGATTTTTGGTTTAAAATGTTCGTAATGAATGCCTCTACAAATCTTGTTATGGTCAAAACCACGCCAGACTTACCGTTTTTGAGAAAAAATATGTGCATCGCACAATAACATACATATTTTTAGCTAAAAGTATGGCATAATTTGGTTTATTTTCATTTTCTCGGAAACTACTAGGCCTAGAATTAAGATTTTTGGTTTAAAATGTTCGTAATGAATGCCTCTACAAATCTTGCTATGGTCAAAACCACGCCAGACTTACCGTTTTTGAGAAAAAATATGTGCATCGCACAATAACATACATATTTTTAGCTAAAAGTATGGCATAATTTGGTTTATTTCCATTTTCTCGGAAACTACTAGGCCTAGAATTAAGATTTTTGGTTTAAAATGTTCGTAATGAATGCCTCTACAAATCTTGTTATGGTCAAAACCACGCCAGACTTACCGTTTTTGAGAAAAAATATGTGCATCGCACAATAACATACATATTTTTAGCTAAAAGTATGGCATAATTTGGTTTATTTTCATTTTCTCGGAAACTACTAGGCCTAGAATTAAGATTTTTGGTTTAAAATGTTCGTAATGAATGCCTCTACAAATCTTGTTATGGTCAAAACCACGCCAGACTTACCGTTTTTGAGAAAAAATATGTGTATCGCACAATAACATACATATTTTTACATATTTTCAGCTAAAAGTATGGCATAATTTGGTTTATTTCCATTTTCTCGGAAACTACTAGGCCTAGAATTAAGATTTTTGGTTTAAAATGTTCGTAATGAATGCCTCTACAAATCTTGTTATGGTCAAAACCACGCCAGACTTACCGTTTTTGAGCAAAAAATATGTGCATCGCACAATAACATACATATTTTTAGCTAAAAGTATGGCATAATTTGGTTTGTTTTCATTTTCTCGGAAACTACTAGGCCTAGAATTAAGATTTTTGGTTTAAAATGTTCGTAATGAATGCCTCTACAAATCTTGTTATGGTCAAAACCACGCCAGACTTATCGTTTTTGAGAAAAAATATGTGTATCGCACAATAACATACATATTTTTACATATTTTCAGCTAAAAGTATGGCATAATTTGGTTTATTTTCATTTTCTCGGAAACTACTAGGCCTAGAATTAAGATTTTTGGTTTAAAATGTTCGTAATGAATGCCTCTACAAATCTTGTTATGGTCAAAACCACGCCAGACTTACCGTTTTTGAGAAAAAATATGTGCATCGCACAATAACATACATATTTTTAGCTAAAAGTATGGCATAATTTGGTTTATTTTCATTTTCTCGGAAACTACTAGGCCTAGAATTAAGATTTTTGGTTTAAAATGTTCGTAATGAATGCCTCTACAAATCTTGTTATGGTCAAAACCACGCCAGACTTACCGTTTTTGAGAAAAAATATGTGCATCGCACAATAACATACATATTTTTAGCTAAAAGTATGGCATAATTTGGTTTATTTTCATTTTCTCGGAAACTACTAGGCCTAGAATTAAGATTTTTGGTTTAAAATGTTCGTAATGAATGCCTCTACAAATCTTGTTATGGTCAAAACCACGCCAGACTTACCGTTTTTGAGAAAAAATATGTGCATCGCACAATAACATACATATTTTTAGCTAAAAGTATGGCATAATTTGGTTTATTTTCATTTTCTCGGAAACTACTAGGCCTAGAATTAAGATTTTTGGTTTAAAATGTTCGTAATGAATGCCTCTACAAATCTTGTTATGGTCAAAACCACGCCAGACTTACCGTTTTTGAGAAAAAATATGTGCATCGCACAATAACATACATATTTTCAGCTAAAAGTATGGCATAATTTGGTTTATTTCCATTTTCTCGGAAACTACTAGGCCTAGAATTAAGATTTTTGGTTTAAAATGTTCGTAATGAATGCCTCTACAAATCTTGTTATGGTCAAAACCACGCCAGACTTACCGTTTTTGAGAAAAAATATGTGCATCGCACAATAACATACATATTTTTAGCTAAAAGTATGGCATAATTTGGTTTATTTCCATTTTCTCGGAAACTACTAGGCCTAGAATTAAGATTTTTGGTTTAAAATGTTCGTAATGAATGCCTCTACAAATCTTGTTATGGTCAAAACCACGCCAGACTTACCGTTTTTGAGAAAAAATATGTGTATCGCACAATAACATACATATTTTTACATATTTTCAGCTAAAAGTATGGCATAATTTGGTTTATTTCCATTTTCTCGGAAACTACTAGGCCTAGAATTAAGATTTTTGGTTTTAAATGTTCGTAATGAATGCCTCTACAAATCTTGTTATGGTCAAAACCACGCCAGACTTACCGTTTTTGAGAAAAAATATGTGCATCGCACAATAACATACATATTTTTAGCTAAAAGTATGGCATAATTTGGTTTATTTTCATTTTCTCGGAAACTACTAGGCCTAGAATTAAGATTTTTGGTTTAAAATGTTCGTAATGAATGCCTCTACAAATCTTGTTATGGTCAAAACCACGCCAGACTTACCGTTTTTGAGAAAAAATATGTGCATCGCACAATAACATACATATTTTTAGCTAAAAGTATGGCATAATTTGGTTTATTTCCATTTTCTCGGAAACTACTAGGCCTAGAATAAAGATTTTTGGTTTAAAATGTTCGTAATGAATGCCTCTACAAATCTTGTTATGGTCAAAACCACGCCAGACTTACCGTTTTTGAGAAAAAATATGTGCATCGCACAATAACTTACATATTTTCAGCTAAAAGTATGGCATAATTTGGTTTATTTCCATTTTCTCGGAAACTACTAGGCCTAGAATTAAGATTTTTGGTTTAAAATGTTCGTAATGAATGCCTCTACAAATCTTGTTATGGTCAAAACCACGCCAGACTTACCGTTTTTGAGAAAAAATATGTGCATCGCACAATAACATACATATTTTTACATATTTTCAGCTAAAAGTATGGCATAATTTGGTTTATTTCCATTTTCTCGGAAACTACTAGGCCTAGAATTAAGATTTTTGGTTTAAAATGTTCGTAATGAATGCCTCTACAAATCTTGTTATGGTCAAAACCACGCCAGACTTACCGTTTTTGAGAAAAAATATGTGCATCGCACAATAACATACATATTTTTAGCTAAAAGTATGGCATAATTTGGTTTATTTCCATTTTCTCGGAAACTACTAGGCCTAGAATTAAGATTTTTGGTTTAAAATGTTCGTAATGAATGCCTCTACAAATCTTGTTATGGTCAAAACCACGCCAGACTTACCGTTTTTGAGAAAAAATATGTGCATCGCACAATAACATACATATTTTTAGCTAAAAGTATGGCATAATTTGGTTTATTTTCATTTTCTCGGAAACTACTAGGCCTAGAATTAAGATTTTTGGTTTAAAATGTTCGTAATGAATGCCTCTACAAATCTTGTTATGGTCAAAACCACGCCAGACTTACCGTTTTTGAGAAAAAATATGTGCATCGCACAATAACATACATATTTTCAGCTAAAAGTATGGCATAATTTGGTTTATTTCCATTTTCTCGGAAACTACTAGGCCTAGAATTAAGATTTTTGGTTTAAAATGTTCGTAATGAATGCCTCTACAAATCTTGTTATGGTCAAAACCACGCCAGACTTACCGTTTTTGAGAAAAAATATGTGCATCGCACAATAACATACATATTTTTAGCTAAAAGTATGGCATAATTTGGTTTATTTCCATTTTCTCGGAAACTACTAGGCCTAGAATTAAGATTTTTGGTTTAAAATGTTCGTAATGAATGCCTCTACAAATCTTGTTATGGTCAAAACCACGCCAGACTTACCGTTTTTGAGAAAAAATATGTGTATCGCACAATAACATACATATTTTTACATATTTTCAGCTAAAAGTATGGCATAATTTGGTTTATTTCCATTTTCTCGGAAACTACTAGGCCTAGAATTAAGATTTTTAGTTTTAAATGTTCGTAATGAATGCCTCTACAAATCTTGTTATGGTCAAAACCACGCCAGACTTACCGTTTTTGAGAAAAAATATGTGCATCGCACAATAACATACATATTTTTAGCTAAAAGTATGGCATAATTTGGTTTATTTTCATTTTCTCGGAAACTACTAGGCCTAGAATTAAGATTTTTGGTTTAAAATGTTCGTAATGAATGCCTCTACAAATCTTGTTATGGTCAAAACCACGCCAGACTTACCGTTTTTGAGAAAAAATATGTGCATCGCACAATAACATACATATTTTTAGCTAAAAGTATGGCATAATTTGGTTTATTTCCATTTTCTCGGAAACTACTAGGCCTAGAATAAAGATTTTTGGTTTAAAATGTTCGTAATGAATGCCTCTACAAATCTTGTTATGGTCAAAACCACGCCAGACTTACCGTTTTTGAGAAAAAATATGTGCATCGCACAATAACATACATATTTTCAGCTAAAAGTATGGCATAATTTGGTTTATTTCCATTTTCTCGGAAACTACTAGGCCTAGAATTAAGATTTTTGGTTTAAAATGTTCGTAATGAATGCCTCTACAAATCTTGTTATGGTCAAAACCACGCCAGACTTACCGTTTTTGAGAAAAAATATGTGCATCGCACAATAACATACATATTTTTACATATTTTCAGCTAAAAGTATGGCATAATTTGGTTTATTTCCATTTTCTCGGAAACTACTAGGCCTAGAATTAAGATTTTTGGTTTAAAATGTTCGTAATGAATGCCTCTACAAATCTTGTTATGGTCAAAACCACGCCAGACTTACCGTTTTTGAGAAAAAATATGTGCATCGCACAATAACATACATATTTTTAGCTAAAAGTATGGCATAATTTGGTTTATTTCCATTTTCTCGGAAACTACTAGGCCTAGAATTAAGATTTTTGGTTTAAAATGTTCGTAATGAATGCCTCTACAAATCTTGTTATGGTCAAAACCACGCCAGACCTACCGTTTTTGAGAAAAAATATGTGTATCGCACAATAACATACATATTTTTACATATTTTCAGCTAAAAGTATGGCATAATTTGGTTTATTTCCATTTTCTCGGAAACTACTAGGCCTAGAATTAAGATTTTTGGTTTAAAATGTTCGTAATGAATGCCTCTACAAATCTTGTTATGGTCAAAACCACGCCAGACTTACCGTTTTTGAGAAAAAATATGTGCATCGCACAATAACATACATATTTTTAGCTAAAAGTATGGCATAATTTGGTTTATTTTCATTTTCTCGGAAACTACTAGGCCTAGAATTAAGATTTTTGGTTTAAAATGTTCGTAATGAATGCCTCTACAAATCTTGTTATGGTCAAAACCACGCCAGACTTACCGTTTTTGAGAAAAAATATGTGTATCGCACAATAACATACATATTTTTACATATTTTTAGCTAAAAGTATGGCATAATTTGGTTTATTTTCATTTTCTCGGAAACTACTAGGCCTAGAATTAAGATTTTTGGTTTAAAATGTTCGTAATGAATGCCTCTGCAAATCTTGTTATGGTCAAAACCACGCCAGACTTACCGTTTTTGAGAAAAAATATGTGTATCGCACAATAACATACATATTTTTACATATTTTCAGCTAAAAGTATGGCATAATTTGGTTTATTTCCATTTTCTCGGAAACTACTAGGCCTAGAATTAAGATTTTTGGTTTAAAATGTTCGTAATGAATGCCTCTACAAATCTTGTTATGGTCAAAACCACGCCAGACTTACCGTTTTTGAGAAAAAATATGTGTATCGCACAATAACATACATATTTTTACATATTTTCAGCTAAAAGTATGGCATAATTTGGTTTATTTCCATTTTCTCGGAAACTACTAGGCCTAGAATTAAGATTTTTGGTTTAAAATGTTCGTAATGAATGCCTCTGCAAATCTTGTTATGGTCAAAACCACGCCAGACTTACCGTTTTTGAGAAAAAATATGTGCATCGCACAATAACATACATATTTTTAGCTAAAAGTATGGCATAATTTGGTTTATTTTCATTTTCTCGGAAACTACTAGGCCTAGAATTAAGATTTTTGGTTTAAAATGTTCGTAATGAATGCCTCTACAAATCTTGTTATGGTCAAAACCACGCCAGACTTACCGTTTTTGAGAAAAAATATGTGTATCGCACAATAACATACATATTTTTACATATTTTTAGCTAAAAGTATGGCATAATTTGGTTTATTTTCATTTTCTCGGAAACTACTAGGCCTAGAATTAAGATTTTTGGTTTAAAATGTTCGTAATGAATGCCTCTGCAAATCTTGTTATGGTCAAAACCACGCCAGACTTACCGTTTTTGAGAAAAAATATGTGTATCGCACAATAACATACATATTTTTACATATTTTCAGCTAAAAGTATGGCATAATTTGGTTTATTTCCATTTTCTCGGAAACTACTAGGCCTAGAATTAAGATTTTTGGTTTAAAATGTTCGTAATGAATGCCTCTACAAATCTTGTTATGGTCAAAACCACGCCAGACTTACCGTTTTTGAGAAAAAATATGTGCATCGCACAATAACATACATATTTTTAGCTAAAAGTATGGCATAATTTGGTTTATTTCCATTTTCTCGGAAACTACTAGGCCTAGAATTAAGATTTTTGGTTTAAAATGTTCGTAATGAATGCCTCTACAAATCTTGTTATGGTCAAAACCACGCCAGACTTACCGTTTTTGAGAAAAAATATGTGCATCGCACAATAACATACATATTTTTACATATTTTCAGCTAAAAGTATGGCATAATTTGGTTTATTTCCATTTTCTCGGAAACTACTAGGCCTAGAATTAAGATTTTTGGTTTTAAATGTTCGTAATGAATGCCTCTACAAATCTTGTTATGGTCAAAACCACGCCAGACTTACCGTTTTTGAGAAAAAATATGTGCATCGCACAATAACATACATATTTTTAGCTAAAAGTATGGCATAATTTGGTTTATTTCCATTTTCTCGGAAACTACTAGGCCTAGAATAAAGATTTTTGGTTTAAAATGTTCGTAATGAATGCCTCTACAAATCTTGTTATGGTCAAAACCACGCCAGACTTACCGTTTTTGAGAAAAAATATGTGCATCGCACAATAACATACATATTTTCAGCTAAAAGTATGGCATAATTTGGTTTATTTCCATTTTCTCGGAAACTACTAGGCCTAGAATTAAGATTTTTGGTTTAAAATGTTCGTAATGAATGCCTCTACAAATCTTGTTATGGTCAAAACCACGCCAGACTTACCGTTTTTGAGAAAAAATATGTGCATCGCACAATAACATACATATTTTTACATATTTTCAGCTAAAAGTATGGCATAATTTGGTTTATTTCCATTTTCTCGGAAACTACTAGGCCTAGAATTAAGATTTTTGGTTTAAAATGTTCGTAATGAATGCCTCTACAAATCTTGTTATGGTCAAAACCACGCCAGACTTACCGTTTTTGAGAAAAAATATGTGCATCGCACAATAACATACATATTTTTAGCTAAAAGTATGGCATAATTTGGTTTATTTCCATTTTCTCGGAAACTACTAGGCCTAGAATTAAGATTTTTGGTTTAAAATGTTCGTAATGAATGCCTCTACAAATCTTGTTATGGTCAAAACCACGCCAGACTTACCGTTTTTGAGAAAAAATATGTGCATCGCACAATAACATACATATTTTCAGCTAAAAGTATGGCATAATTTGGTTTATTTCCATTTTCTCGGAAACTACTAGGCCTAGAATTAAGATTTTTGGTTTAAAATGTTCGTAATGAATGCCTCTACAAATCTTGTTATGGTCAAAACCACGCCAGACTTACCGTTTTTGAGAAAAAATATGTGCATCGCACAATAACATACATATTTTTACATATTTTCAGCTAAAAGTATGGCATAATTTGGTTTATTTCCATTTTCTCGGAAACTACTAGGCCTAGAATTAAGATTTTTGGTTTAAAATGTTCGTAATGAATGCCTCTACAAATCTTGTTATGGTCAAAACCACGCCAGACTTACCGTTTTTGAGAAAAAATATGTGCATCGCACAATAACATACATATTTTTAGCTAAAAGTATGGCATAATTTGGTTTATTTCCATTTTCTCGGAAACTACTAGGCCTAGAATTAAGATTTTTGGTTTAAAATGTTCGTAATGAATGCCTCTACAAATCTTGTTATGGTCAAAACCACGCCAGACTTACCGTTTTTGAGAAAAAATATGTGCATCGCACAATAACATACATATTTTTAGCTAAAAGTATGGCATAATTTGGTTTATTTCCATTTTCTCGGAAACTACTAGGCCTAGAATTAAGATTTTTGGTTTAAAATGTTCGTAATGAATGCCTCTACAAATCTTGTTATGGTCAAAACCACGCCAGACCTACCGTTTTTGAGAAAAAATATGTGTATCGCACAATAACATACATATTTTTACATATTTTCAGCTAAAAGTATGGCATAATTTGGTTTATTTTCATTTTCTCGGAAACTACTAGGCCTAGAATTAAGATTTTTGGTTTAAAATGTTCGTAATGAATGCCTCTACAAATCTTGTTATGGTCAAAACCACGCCAGACTTACCGTTTTTGAGAAAAAATATGTGCATCGCACAATAACATACATATTTTTAGCTAAAAGTATGGCATAATTTGGTTTATTTTCATTTTCTCGGAAACTACTAGGCCTAGAATTAAGATTTTTGGTTTAAAATGTTCGTAATGAATGCCTCTACAAATCTTGTTATGGTCAAAACCACGCCAGACTTACCGTTTTTGAGAAAAAATATGTGTATCGCACAATAACATACATATTTTTACATATTTTCAGCTAAAAGTATGGCATAATTTGGTTTATTTCCATTTTCTCGGAAACTACTAGGCCTAGAATTAAGATTTTTGGTTTAAAATGTTCGTAATGAATGCCTCTACAAATCTTGTTATGGTCAAAACCACGCCAGACTTACCGTTTTTGAGAAAAAATATGTGCATCGCACAATAACATACATATTTTTACATATTTTCAGCTAAAAGTATGGCATAATTTGGTTTATTTCCATTTTCTCGGAAACTACTAGGCCTAGAATTAAGATTTTTGGTTTAAAATGTTCGTAATGAATGCCTCTACAAATCTTGTTATGGTCAAAACCACGCCAGACTTACCGTTTTTGAGAAAAAATATGTGCATCGCACAATAACATACATATTTTTTAGCTAAAAGTATGGCATAATTTGGTTTATTTTCATTTTCTCGGAAACTACTAGGCCTAGAATCAAGATTTTTGGTTAAAATGTTCGTAATGAATGCCTCTACAAATCTTGTTATGGTCAAAACCACGCCAGACTTACCGTTTTTGAGAAAAAAATATGTGTATCGCACAATAACATACATATTTTTACATATTTTCAGCTAAAAGTATGGCATAATTTGGTTTATTTCCATTTTCTCGGAAACTACTAGGCCTAGAATTAAGATTTTTGGTTTAAAATGTTCGTAATGAATGCCTCTACAAATCTTGTTATGGTCAAAACCACGCCAGACTTACCGTTTTTGAGAAAAAATATGTGCATCGCACAATAACATACATATTTTTAGCTAAAAGTATGGCATAATTTGGTTTATTTTCATTTTCTCGGAAACTACTAGGCCTAGAATTAAGATTTTTGGTTTAAAATGTTCGTAATGAATGCCTCTACAAATCTTGTTATGGTCAAAAACCACGCCAGACTTACCGTTTTTGAGAAAAAATATGTGTATCGCACAATAACATACATATTTTTACATATTTTCAGCTAAAAGTATGGCATAATTTGGTTTATTTCCATTTCTCGGAAACTACTAGGCCTAGAATTAAGATTTTTGGTTTAAAATGTTCGTAATGAATGCCTCTACAAATCTTGTTATGGTCAAAACCACGCCAGACTTACCGTTTTTGAGAAAAAATATGTGTATCGCACAATAACATACATATTTTTACATATTTTCAGCTAAAAGTATGGCATAATTTGGTTTATTTCCATTTTCTCGGAAACTACTAGGCCTAGAATTAAGATTTTTGGTTTAAAATGTTCGTAATGAATGCCTCTACAAATCTTGTTATGGTCAAAACCACGCCAGACTTACCGTTTTTGAGAAAAAATATGTGTATCGCACAATAACATACATATTTTTACATATTTTCAGCTAAAAGTATGGCATAATTTTGGTTTATTTCCATTTTCTCGGAAACTACTAGGCCTAGAATTAAGATTTTTGGTTTAAAATGTTCGTAATGAATGCCTCTACAAATCTTGTTATGGTCAAAACCACGCCAGACTTACCGTTTTTGAGAAAAAATATGTGCATCGCACAAATAACCATACATATTTTTAGCTAAAAGTATGGCATAATTTGGTTTATTTCCATTTTCTCGGAAACTACTAGGCCTAGAATTAAGATTTTTGGTTTAAAATGTTCGTAATGAATGCCTCTACAAATCTTGTTATGGTCAAAACCACGCCAGACTTACCGTTTTTGAGAAAAAATATGTGTATCGCACAATAACATACATATTTTTACATATTTTCAGCTAAAAGTATGGCATAATTTGGTTTATTTCCATTTTCTCGGAAACTACTAGGCTAGAATTAAGATTTTTGGTTTAAAATGTTCGTAATGAATGCCTCTACAAATCTTGTTATGGTCAAAACCACGCCAGACTTACCGTTTTTGAGAAAAAATATGTGCATCGCACAATAACATACATATTTTTAGCTAAAAGTATGGCATAATTTGGTTTATTTCCATTTTCTCGGAAACTACTAGGCCTAGAATTAAGATTTTTGGTTTAAAATGTTCGTAATGAATGCCTCTACAAATCTTGTTATGGTCAAAAACCACGCCAGACTTACCGTTTTTGAGAAAAAATATGTGTATCGCACAATAACATACATATTTTTACATATTTTCAGCTAAAAGTATGGCATAATTTGGTTTATTTCCATTTTCTCGGAAACTACTAGGCCTAGAATTAAGATTTTTGGTTTAAAATGTTCGTAATGAATGCCTCTACAAATCTTGTTATGGTCAAAACCACGCCAGACTTACCGTTTTTTGAGAAAAAATATGTGCATCGCACAATAACATACATATTTTTAGCTAAAAGTATGGCATAATTTGGTTTATTTTCATTTTCTCGGAAACTACTAGGCCTAGAATTAAGATTTTTGGTTTAAAAATGTTCGTAATGAATGCCTCTACAAATCTTGTTATGGTCAAAACCACGCCAGACTTACCCGTTTTTGAGAAAAAATATGTGCATCGCACAATAACATACATATTTTTTAGCTAAAAGTATGGCATAATTTGGTTTATTTCCATTTTCTCGGAAACTACTAGGCCTAGAATTAAGATTTTTGGTTTAAAATGTTCGTAATGAATGCCTCTACAAATCTTGTTATGGTCAAAACCACGCCAGACTTACCGTTTTTGAGAAAAAATATGTGTATCGCACAATAACATATACATATTTTTCAGCTAAAAGTATGGGCATAATTTGGTTTATTTCCATTTTCTCGGAAACTACTAGGCCTAGAATTAAGATTTTTGGTTTAAAATGTTCGTAATGAATGCCTCTACAAATCTTGTTATGGTCAAAAACCACGCCAGACTTACCGTTTTTGAGAAAAAATATGTGCATCGCACAATAACATACATATTTTTTAGCTAAAAGTATGGCATTAATTTGGTTTATTTTCATTTTCTCGGAAACTACTAGGCCTAGAATTAAGATTTTTGGTTTAAAATGTTCGTAATGAATGCCTCTACAAATCTTGTTATGGTCAAAACCACGCCAGACTTACCGTTTTTGAGAAAAAATATGTGTATCGCACAATAACATACATATTTTTACATATTTTCAGCTAAAAGTATGGCATAATTTGGTTTATTTCCATTTTCTCGGAAACTACTAGGCCTAGAATTAAGATTTTTGGTTTAAAATGTTCGTAATGAATGCCTCTACAAATCTGTTATGGTCAAAACCACGCCAGACTTACCGTTTTTGAGAAAAAATATGTGCATCGCACAATAACATACATATTTTTAGCTAAAAGTATGGCATAATTTGGTTTATTTCCATTTTCTCGGAAACTACTAGGCCTAGAATAAAGATTTTTGGTTTAAAATGTTCGTAATGAATGCCTCTACAAATCTTGTTATGGTCAAAACCACGCCAGACTTACCGTTTTTGAGAAAAAATATGTGCATCGCACAATAAACATACATATTTTTAGCTAAAAGTATGGCATAATTTGGTTTATTTCCATTTTCTCGGAAACTACTAGGCCTAGAATTAAGATTTTTGGTTTAAAATGTTCGTAATGAATGCCTCTACAAATCTTGTTATGGTCAAAACCACGCCAGACTTACCGTTTTTGAGAAAAAAATATGTGTATCGCACAATAACATACATATTTTTACATATTTTCAGCTAAAAGTATGGCATAATTTGGTTTATTTCCATTTTTCTCGGAACTACTAGGCCTAGAATTAAGATTTTTGGTTTAAAATGTTCGTAATGAATGCCTCTACAAATCTTGTTATGGTCAAAACCACGCCAGACTTACCGTTTTTTGAGAAAAAAATATGTGCATCGCACAATAACATACATATTTTTAGCTAAAAGTATGGCATAATTTGGTTTATTTTCATTTTCTCGGAAACTACTAGGCCTAGAATTAAGATTTTTGGTTTAAAATGTTCGTAATGAATGCCTCTACAAATCTTGTTATGGTCAAAACCACGCCAGACTTACCGTTTTTGAGAAAAAAATATGTGTATCGCACAATAACATACATATTTTTACATATTTTCAGCTAAAAGGTATGGCATAATTTGGTTTATTTCCATTTTCTCGGAAACTACTAGGCCTAGAATTAAGATTTTTGGTTTAAAATGTTCGTAATGAATGCCTCTACAAATCTTGTTATGGTCAAAACCACGCCAGACTTACCGTTTTTGAGAAAAAATATGTGTATCGCACAATAACATACATATTTTTAGCTAAAAGTATGGCATAATTTGGTTTATTTTCATTTTCTCGGAAACTACTAGGCCTAGAATTAAGATTTTTGGTTTTAAAATGTTCGTAATGAATGCCTCTACAAATCTTGTTATGGTCAAAAACCACGCCAGACTTACCGTTTTTGAGAAAAAATATGTGCATCGCACAATAACATACATATTTTTACATATTTTCAGCTAAAAGTATGGCATAATTTGGTTTATTTCCATTTTCTCGGAAACTACTAGGCCTAGAATTAAGATTTTTGGTTTAAAATGTTCGTAATGAATGCCTCTACAAATCTTGTTATGGTCAAAACCACGCCAGACTTACCGTTTTTTGAGAAAAAATATGTGTATCGCACAATAACATACATATTTTTACATATTTTCAGCTAAAAGTATGGCATAATTTGGTTTATTTCCATTTTCTCGGAAACTACTAGGCCTAGAATTAAGATTTTTGGTTTAAAATGTTCGTAATGAATGCCTCTACAAATCTTGTTATGGTCAAAACCACGCAAGACTTACCGTTTTTGAGAAAAAATATGTGCATCGCACAATAACATACATATTTTTACATATTTTCAGCTAAAAGTATGGCATAATTTGGTTTATTTCCATTTTCTCGGAAACTACTAGGCCTAGAATTAAGATTTTTCGTTTAAAATGTTCGTAATGAATGCCTCTACAAATCTTGTTATGGTCAAAACCACGCCAGACTTACCGTTTTTTGAGAAAAAATATGTGTATCGCACAATAACATACATATTTTTACATAATTTTCAGCTAAAAGTATGGCATAATTTGGTTTATTTCCATTTTCTCGGAAACTACTAGGCCTAGAATTAAGATTTTTTGGTTTAAAATGTTCGTAATGAATGCCTCTACAAATCTTGTTATGGTCAAAAACCACGCCAGACTTACCGTTTTTGAGAAAAAATATGTGCATCGCACAATAACATACATATTTTTAGCTAAAAGTATGGCATAATTTGGTTTATTTCCACTTTCTCGGAAACTACTAGGCCTAGAATTAAGATTTTTGGTTTTAAAATGTTCGTAATGAATGCCTCTACAAATCTTGTTATGGTCAAAACCACGCCAGACTTACCGTTTTTGAGAAAAAATATGTGCATCGCACAATAACATACATATTTTTAGCTAAAAGTATGGCATAATTTGGTTTATTTTCATTTTCTCGGAAACTACTAGGCCTAGAATTAAGATTTTTGGTTTACGATGTTCGTAATGAATGCCTCTACAAATCTTGTTATGGTCAAAACCACGCCAGACTTACCGTTTTTGAGAAAAAATATGTGCATCGCACAATAACATACATATTTTTAGCTAAAAGTATGGCATAATTTGGTTTATTTCCATTTTCTCGGAAACTACTAGGCCTAGAATTAAGATTTTTGGTTTAAAATGTTCGTAATGAATGCCTCTACAAATCTTGTTATGGGTCAAAACCACGCCAGACTTACCGTTTTTGAGAAAAAATATGTGCATCGCACAATAACATACATATTTTTAGCTAAAAGTATGGCATAATTTGGTTTATTTTCATTTTCTCGGAAACTACTAGGCCTAGAATTAAGATTTTTGGTTTAAAATGTTCGTAATGAATGCCTCTACAAATCTTGTTATGGTCAAAACCACGCCAGACTTACCGTTTTTGAGAAAAAAATATGTGCATCGCACAATAAACATACATATTTTTACATATTTCAGCTAAAAGTATGGCATATTTTGGTTTATTTTCATTTTCTCGGAAACTACTAGGCCTAGAATTAAGATTTTTGGTTTAAAATGTTCGTAATGAATGCCTCTACAAATCTTGTTATGGTCAAAACCACGCCAGACTTACCGTTTTTGAGAAAAAATATGTGCATCGCACAATAACATACATATTTTTAGCTAAAAGTATGGCATAATTTGGTTTATTTTCATTTTCTCGGAAACTACTAGGCCTAGAATTAAGATTTTTGGTTTAAAATGTTCGTAATGAATGCCTCTACAAATCTTGTTATGGTCAAAACCACGCCAGACTTACCGTTTTTGAGAAAAAATATGTGCATCGCACAATAACATACATATTTTTAGCTAAAAGTATGGCATAATTTGGTTTATTTTCATTTTCTCGGAAACTACTAGGCCTAGAATTAAGATTTTTGGTTTAAAATGTTCGTAATGAATGCCTCTACAAATCTTGTTATGGTCAAAACCACGCCAGACTTACTGTTTTTTGAGAAAAAATATGTGCATCGCACAATAACATACATATTTTTAGCTAAAAGTATGGCATAATTTGGTTTATTTCCATTTTCTCGGAAACTACTAGGCCTAGAATTAAGATTTTTGGTTTAAAATGTTCGTAATGAATGCCTCTACAAATCTTGTTATGGTCAAAAACCACGCCAGACTTACCGTTTTTGAGAAAAAAATATGTGTATCGCACAATAACATACATAATTTTTACATATTTTCAGCTAAAAGTATGGCATAATTTGGTTTATTTCCATTTTCTCGGAAACTACTAGGCCTAGAATTAAGATTTTTGGTTTAAAATGTTCGTAATGAATGCCTCTACACATCTTGTTATGGTCAAAACCACGCCAGACTTACCGTTTTTGAGAAAAAATATGTGTATCGCACAATAACATACATATTTTTACATATTTTCAGCTAAAAGTATGGCATAATTTGGTTTATTTCCATTTTCTCGGAAACTACTAGGCCTAGAATTAAGATTTTTGGTTAAAATGTTCGTAATGAATGCCTCTACAATCTTGTTATGGTCAAAACCACGCCAGACTTACCGTTTTTTGAGAAAAAATTATGTGTATCGCACAATAACATACATATTTTTACATATTTTCAGCTAAAAGTATGGCATAATTTGGTTTATTTCCATTTTCTCGGAAACTACTAGGCCTAGAATTAAGATTTTTGGTTTTAAAATGTTCGTAATGAATGCCTCTACAAATCTTGTTATGGTCAAAACCACGCCAGACTTACCGTTTTTGAGAAAAAATATGTGTATCGCACAATAACATACATATTTTTACATATTTTTCAGCTAAAAGTATGGTATAATTTGGTTTATTTCCATTTTCTCGGAAACTACTAGGCCTAGAATTAAGATTTTTTGGTTTAAAATGTTCGTAATGAATGCCTCTACAAATCTTGTTATGGTCAAAACCACGCCAGACTTACCGTTTTTGAGAAAAAATATGTGTATCGCACAATAACATACATATTTTTACATATTTTCAGCTAAAAGTATGGCATAATTTGGTTTATTTTCCATTTTCTCGGAAACTACTAGGCCTAGAATTAAGATTTTTGGTTTAAAATGTTCGTAATGAATGCCTCTACAAATCTTGTTATGGTCAAAACCACGCCAGACTTACCGTTTTTGAGAAAAAATATGTGCATCGCACAATAACATACATATTTTTAGCTAAAAGTATGGCATAATTTGGTTTATTTTCATTTTCTCGGAAACTACTAGGCCTAGAATTAAGATTTTTGGTTTAAAATGTTCGTAATGAATGCCTCTACAAATCTTGTTACGGTCAAAACCACGCCAGACTTACCGTTTTTGAGAAAAAAATATGTGTATCGCACAATAACATACATATTTTTACATATTTTCAGCTAAAAGTATGGCAT